>DWRA01002112.1:0-14822 GCA_018250295.1 Spathilepia clonius
TTGTAACATATTAAAGTTTATAACAATATAAAATTAGGAAAAACTGTATACAATTCTGACAGAACTGCAGAAATCATTACATGACATATGGAAAATTGTGTGGGTTGATTCTGTTTTGCATAAGTAGGTCCATTTTTACTTATAAAAACGATAAAACCTATTTGTAATGATTTGATTACTGATGGGTTGGTAACTAAGGTCTTGCCATTTTTTTTTTATTTCTTTTGATTTGACAGCTGATTACTTAATGTATTATCCCTTATTGATTACAACACCGTTCCAACGTTCAATATGATTTTCAATATCTTGGTGGAAAATAATCGGTTTCGACCCGAAAAAGTAATTCTACCAGCAATTTTATGTCAGCATTGATAATTTGATATACCATTTTAATGATCCGAAAATTAACAGAGATATATTCGAATAAGAATATCATACCAAAATTCCCTTAGTACAATACTTTCAAATGATTTAAAACATTAAAATGTAATACATGATTTTAGACTAACATTATCGCGGAATTGATACATTTTGTTAAGAAATCATAACACCTTATCATGAGTACCAGTTACATGACGAAATGTATTAAAATGTAACGTTGCAAAATGCTCAACATAAAAAAATGGCAGGATCTTACCCGTGAACAAAATAGTTACTAACGAGATATGATTAGGTGGAGGCCCTAGAGCGCCGTGCCGATGCCCTCGAGGACCAGCTCGCGAGGGAGTTCGATAATGGACGCTTGATGCGCATCCTGGTAAAGCTGGGTGTGATTAACGAGAGACCGGAGTGAGTATTTTGTGTCTTAGTAGGAGTTTTCAGTACAAAAACAGTTGTCTTTGACCATCAGTTACTGGTCGGATGGCTACTAAAAATTAAAAAAAATTAGGGAGCATTTACAAGTGATTTTAAAATTAAATTAAACTTTTTTTTATATAAGTTGTTATTGTGATAGCTTTGTAAACTATTTTCGTACTGAATACTCATACTAAGGCCTGTTTTTTACATGTTCTATTAAATGTTTGCAAACTGATGTTACAGGTAGTTAAAACTGAAGTTCACCTGCGTGACCACCGCCAGATCCATGTCTACATTATAACGGCTGTGTAACTCTATGCTTTCATCATCAGCTCTCAGTAGTAGCAACACGATCCCGCGTTTAAAAAATTGTAATGTGACATCCATCTAAACAAACAAATATAGTTCACGTGGAACCCTCAAAAATAAAAATGGCAAGAGTTACTGTTTAGGACATTAGCTATCTCTTATTGAAAGTCCTACGAAAATCGGTACGGCCGTGTCGGCGATTAGCCGGAACAAACAGACAAACATTTTTATAAATTTTAAGTACCGTCATATGCACTTAGTAAAAACAATTATGTTGTGCAACATAAACGGACACTTCAAATTAATTTATTTGTATAGATGCATAGATATCTAATTTTTCACTATTATATCTATGTGTAAATGGGTGGCGGTGACAACTGAATGTCACTGCCTGTCACTGGTGGACTACGTGGTCACATGTCACATCTATAACAATAATATGGAAGGTGACCTAATGTCGCCCGGGAATATGTCACTGTCAACGTTAGGGACAAAATATGGCATTTTCAATTGTGAAACACAACATCAAGACGGTCAATGTTTATAAATTTCAATCAGGGTTGATAGATCGAATAATTCTTGGCTTTTATTTTTATTAAAGAGTAATTTATAGATATATGTTCTATTTTTGAATACATGATGTAGCAGGTTAGCATGCAGTCCACCTGATGGCAACTGGCAACTGCTGTCCATGGACGTTTGTAATCAGTGTTATAAAAGGTTAGAGTCGTACCTGAGGTCGACCACAGAAGTGTTGTTGCCCCTGTGGACTAAGTTGCCATGCCTCGGTAAGCTTGTCTCCCTTACCATTTATCTTACCCGTTAAATCAGAATACAGCCGCGCTTGACATAATTGTTAGTAGGCAGAGGTGTCAAAAAGGTTCCATCACCTTCTAACGCCATTCGCTGATGTGTTGTTGTAAATAATACGTACAGCCCAACATGGAATCCCGCCCTTTTTGAAAGGGTTTTGGGTGCAATTCTGCGTTTTGGTGGGAGGGTGTGAATACCAGCTGACTTACATATGGCGACCATCTTAGCCCTAAAGAGTAGCAACGCATCTATGACCAACCCAGGTATAGTCTGTTCTACATGAATCTGGTCGATGATGATGATATCTATTAGCGGCAGTGACAGTAATGGTACTATCAGGTGGACTGCAAGCTCGATTGCTACGTATAAAAAAATCGGTTAAAAACGATATTTTTTTATGAATATTTATATATATATCTCCGGAGTATATCATTTTTGTTCACGATATAGGTTGAACATGGACGGCTCCTGGAGCGAGACCGGCGACCGCTACATGCTGAAGCTCTTCCGCGACTACATTTTCCACTCGGTGACCGAGGACGGTCGCCCCTGGATCGACCTGGCGCACGTGGTCTATTGCCTCAACCAACTCGATGGCGGCTCAAACAACAAGGTTATTTTTATTCATTATGGCAATAACTCAAATATTTATAAGTAGCACTTGTAGTTCTTTTTTTTTTTGCTTTGTTCGTTTGATATCAGCCATGTTGCCTTTAGAATGTTTTTTCTTTTGTTCAATATGTAGAAGCGGTGTAGCTTGTAGAACTTTTTTTCGTTGCAAAGTAGCCATATTACTTGAGAATCGTAGTGACAATAAATTTTAGAACAATGGGTTTTAATTAAAACTTTTCAAAGAATCAAACTAATTTAATTGGTGATGGCATTGAAAAAGAGACGATTTTCCTCGATGGCGGTTCCACAAAATTTCAAAATTCAAGCAAAAATTAAATTGATTCGATAGAAGAAAACTCATTCGTCTAAAATTTAATTTATCATTTTATTTCTCAAAATTATAACTGACAGGTGGAACTGATGTCCCGCGACGAGCAGAGTGTGCTGGTGGTGTCGTATGCCGAGCTGAAGCACTGCCTGGAACAGGCTTTCGACGAGGTGATGCAAGCGGCTTCTGGGACCCCCTAGCCCTCGACCTCCGGGGACCTCGATCCCCAGGCGCAGGCAGAGCCTGGCCACGCGTTGTACGCACGGAATGGACCTTCTTATCAACTGACCCCTCTCTCTTTTGACGTACCGATGACGGAGCGGCCGAGGCCCCGACCACAGCCGCCGCCGCCGACGGCGCCCCCGCCCCCGCCGCCCCCCACCCTGCCGCCGCTGCACCTGCCCCCGCCCGTGCTCGGCGCCACGGTGCCCATCCCCCTGCCCCCGCCCCCGCCCGGCTCGCACTACATCTTCACCTGGCCCCCTCTCGTACCCTACTGCTATGGGTGCACGCTCAATCGCGTCTGCTTCGTACCGCCGGTGCGCCCGAAGGCCCCGGCTAAACCGAATACATCACGTAACAATTAACATACCTAATAATGTTTAATATACACGTATTTATTGTTTACTCAGTGTGTACACGCCTCGTTTGACGATCACCTATATAAGATTCGTATCGGGCGCTCATTTTAGATATTAGTGAAGAGCCAGCGAAGCGACGTAGCAAGGTGAATCCTGCATGCTCCTGGTCTCTACTCATACGTCACTGGACGTTTCATTTATCGGTCCGTTTATAATATTAGTGTATCGATATAGTCAGTTCGAGAGAGACTCGAGTATATTTAATAAGTGTCTTATGCATACAACACTGTTTGCGTTATATTTGCAACTTCGATGTGTGTGCCTAATTTAGTACATTGAAACGGTATTCACGAGACTTAAACGTTTTGTAACCGATATTTCTATAATAATATCGTCTTAGTGTTAAGGTTATGTATCGATCGATAATAATTTATAATGCGGGGCCGTAGTACCGGATTGTGTTCACATTAGAATTTGTGAAACTACTTTTATAACGCACAAACGGTTTGCGGTTTTGATCACACGTTGACTATGTAGGCACATGAATAGAGCGAAGGTGCATCTCACAGTCCACGATTAGTGCTAGAGAGGAGGGAAACTGAGTTAGCAACGATCTCATTTATAGAACTGAGCTCACCTAGCAATAAGATGGTGGTGTGTTTTCAATATTAGCACCACGTTTCACACAATACTTTATGTATATTTTATGAATTATCTGGGTGTTTAAATTAATTATTGCTGTACTATCGCCCACTTCAAGCTTTAAGTGTCCAATTACAGTTTTGTATTGTCGATGTACCCCGCAAGCAGCCGCCGATAAACGCCACAAACATTCCAAAGTGACAGCACCTGTAATAATATTATAGTACGCACTTCGGCACCGCCAGCCTAAATAGGAATTTCTGTATTTTATATTGTCGTTCCACGCCTATTCGGTCTTAGATCCGATATCTAAGTGCAGACAAGTAGAGAAGGGAAGAGAGGTTCAGCGGATAATGTCTCAACCAAAGAGAATTGAAATATTTATGTTGGTACTCATAACTTCATGAACAAAAAATCTCTTCTCTCCGCAAAAATTGTTTCGACTGAATTTAAAAGAATAAATGCGAATAATAAGTGTTTACGTTTACGAAACATCTCTTCTATCTCTGCCCTTCTTTGCTTAGCTGCATCGGTGATGTACCAGCAGAATTGCATAAAAAGGCAGACAATACTAACACACAAGACGTCAACTTATTACGGCGTATTAAAGCATCTATAGCTGACTATTATGAATTCTACCCTATTTAAAGTTTAAGAGACCATTTAACTCAGGCGAGATCAAAGTCTCATAGCTGGCGGGCCGAGTGCAAGTCGCCGCGGCATTATCCCCTTTTCACGTTGCTTGTAAGCAACTTTTACCGTTTGTACCACGTAGATCTGAATTTGTATATATGAACAGTACTACCGACCGGGCGATACGCGGCCGTAGTTATAGCAATGTACACTGCAATAATTAAGATCTAATATAATTAAGTCGATGGCAATAATTCAATGTTATGAGTACTGACGACCCGCGGCCGCTGTCGCCTACGCACGTGTATGGAAGTTGCATATTATGTTTCTTGCCATTGCGTATTATTTTTTCGTCCAGATGTAAGCACTGGCAGTTACCACGAGTTATGATTTTATTATTTGGCACATTGTAATCGATTTTATTTTAAACATTAATTTGTGACTGTCAAGTACCTAATTGCCGAAATTGATTATTTTAAATAAATGATGTTACCAATAATTTTGTTCATGTACGTCATATTTTATAAAACTTGACGGAAATGGAATTCATGTCGAAATATTTTAGTTTAAACATGTTAAGTTACTTGGGATAATGTCGATTGGGCAAAACCGTAAGATTGAAATTGCAGACTATTTTAGCCTTGTATTTTATATTGACCACATCATACTCGTACATATTTATACGGCGTGGTGTATGATGTTGCCAATTAAAAATTGCAAAATTACCCTGCAATTTTACTCGTACGGTTTTACTCTAGCGTCGATATTAACCCTACTTTTTATTATGTAACGCGTACAAGGATTGTGGCCACGGCGAAAGTCACCACGATCCTAATAACAGGGTCGAAATGTCAGCAATAAATTATAACTAAAAACCGCCTATCATGATTATCCGTTACATAATAAAACGTACCAATTCCCTGAAAATATCTAAAATCATTTTACCCGAACTTACGTTATGTAAATTCTGTATTATGATTAATTTTACGCTTTTATTTATTTCTAATTTAGCCGAATATTATTATACATAGTATGATGTTGCAAATTCCGATCTATGTAGAAACTTTTTCTCTAAAATTAAGAACGTATTTTCAGAATTGTAAGTGTATATTTTTTTCTATAAATAAATGGTTTTAAATCATGATTTGTTTAATTTCAGTAGCTTAGCAAATTTACCTCTTCCTCTTCTTTTTCAAAACGAATTATGTAACATGTTACCTTTTACATTATGAAAATCTAGAGAATATTTGTTACTCTGTACGTTTAATCAACTAAATACAGGGCTCCTCCAAAGAGAATAGATATAACTATAGTATTTAATTATTAATGGTTTTTACTTAGTACAGATCGTAATTGAATGTTTTTGAGATTTACCTACGTAGATTATACTACAAAGTTAATTCTTTCCTCATAGTTTCTGCTCATTAACGTTTCTTTGTTAAAATGGTTATTGTAACTAAGTTAGTGTTTTATTTCATCATCGTAATCAGGCTCTTTCAGATACCTGTTTGTATCAGTGACCAGATATAGTCGAAAGGCTTTTAGTTGAAGTGTCTATCGTGCCCCAATAACTAAAAAATGGAATCATTCCTAATTACCACATTATTATGTACAATATGTTTATGATCTTGTAAGTATATTTTATCAAGTGATTTATATTTAGTTTTTAGAATCGATGCGTAAATGTAAACAAATTTGTCCTTTACACAACTGTTTGATCTTGACTGAGGTGAGTACATGTCAATAGATTACTCATATTTCTAAAGCATACATAAGTAATGTATGATTTAATTTAAAAAATAGTGTTCGCAGCAACACCCTTTTTTACCTTTTTATATATTTTGACGAATACATGTCTGTGAAAGCCTCTTCAATACTGGGCAATCGTTTACAATATACACTAGTATCATTAAATAACATCAAACCATTGATTAAAATTTAAACACTAATAAAACATGTGCAGAAAATTTAAATATTTTTTTAACAGTTTTGGGGTACAACATTTGCGTTATTATCTGTCACTTACTCAAGTATGCAAGAAGTTATACTTCTTTTTCGCATTTATTAAAAAAAACAAGTGTGGTGTAGTTTCGTACATTACACTTACGAAAATAAAATTACTTTGTTGTAAATATTTTCTGCAAAAGTTTATGGTATCAGTTTTACTATCGTTGTTTTTTTTAAAATACACTAAAAGAAATCTAACTTCAAAAATCTTACTCGCTGAAACCTTTCAATTTGGTATCGATTTAACGATAGTTTATTCGATACGTAACGTGATTGCATCGAAGTAGTTGCGTTTATGTCAGTACTGCTAAATAACGACAATTTATTGCCGTTTTGCAAGTAGATTGCAAAAAATTATTAAATAACTTGAAAACTTAAAGCCTTGTTATAAATATCATCTATGTCTAAAATTAAGAAATAGATAGATCTAAAAGAATTCTGCACCTAAATACTCTGTCAGTGTCCTTAATTTATAAACTATGAAATTAATAAAATTATAATATTAGATAGGTATACCCACGTGACAAAATCCAAAGTTTATTAAATGTTAATTTTAGACAAATCCGGAACCAGATCTCAACTTGTATTGCAGTAATGCTACGGTATCAGCAAAAGAGTAACCGGAGAAAACTCGACTTTAATTTTTAGAAATAATCATAATGTTCCTAAAAACTTAAAAATGAATTTACATTTGCTCAAGATAACTTTTTGAGAGTAGAATAGTGTTTAATTAATCATAGTTTTATCTTTAATGAACTTTGTGTAAATATAGAGAAAAATTGAAATATGGAGTAATTATTTTACATGTACGGCAATCTAAAATAATATTAGCGGCAACACTGGTTCATACTCATTCATAGAGTAAAATTTATAGTTATACAGTAGATTCGTATACACACACAATTCATTTGGTTTGGAAATGTCAAACAAACGAAATAACAGGCGACAGTGTGTGTATGATATATTACGAGCACGAATACATTTAATGTTTATTCGCTAGAGGCAACTGCTTCTGACTTATTGTGCATTCGCAAATGTATCCCAGGTAGTCGTGTTTCCGTCGCAGTCTCGTTACAGTAGGCGCTAACAAAGAACGTGCAATGAATTCAGTCTGCTATAATGGGGGCAATGATAGGCTTATCCATGAGGCGGATCAATTAATATCGTATATAGAACGAGGGTCCACTGTGCTCAAATTTTTCCCGCGGAAGCGCCCTGAACGCCGGACTTTGTCCGTGAGACGGGAGACCCATCAAGTGATTTGGTTCCGAAATGGGGCTCCCCAGAGGCATGCATTCGAAGGAGCCCTGGAAATCAGGGATGTGAAAGAAGTTCGCGTTGGCAAGTCGTCCAAGGACTTCGAACGATGGCCTGAAGAAACGAAAAGGCTGGAAACTTCAAAATGTTTCACCATCTACTATGGGACAGAGTTTAAATTGCGGTCGGCGTCATTCGCAGGTAAATTGTCAAATAAAATCATTTATAATTGTCAAATAATATAGGATGTCAAGAGTATGTATGTAGAAATAATAAAAATTGTATTCAGTTTGATTATTATGGTGCGACAATCATATAGGTATAGCATGATTGGAATTGGAGCTGTTAAAACTCATAAGACGTTGTAGGTATTATTCAGCATTTAAATTTAACTCTCGTTTACATTTCAGCGCAAACTGACAAGGAATGTGAAGCTTGGGTAAAGGGTGTAAGATTCCTTATCGAGGAAGCTATAAATGCATCATATCCATTGCAAATAGAAAGGTGGCTTAGAAAAGAGTTCTATGCGATAGAGAACTCTCATGAAAAGTGAGTTAATTTAATACTATACTGATAAGAGGTGTCTTATTGTAATAACAACTCCGTTACAAATACAATTTTATCATAGAACTTTAATACTGATACTTGTGAGTGAAAATGTTGACCTTTACCATTATTTGCTGATAAATGTGAAGTATTCAACCAGCATTGAAACATTTACTGTGTATTCAGATTATTTATGCACCTTACTGCAAGTTATATGCTGGTCTCATTATTATGATCTATTTATTTAATTATATTATTGTGTTTTATGTAATTTATCGTTTATATCCTGTTATGTTGTTGGTGTAAATAATTATCATTTAAGCATCTATCTTCACAATTTTTGTAATTGGTAACTTTTATGTTGAAAAGTGAATTTATACAAGCATAAAAAATTTTTTTAGTGTACTTAAACTCTAAAGCAATAAAACTAGGATAACAGAGATAAAATTATACTATTGTTTATGTACAGGATAACACTAAAAGAAGTGAAAGCTTTTCTGCCAAAAATCAATTGCAAGATCTCCACAAGTAAATTGCGGGATATATTTCAAGAAGTTGACACAGGCAAGAGGGGCGAGATTGGTTTTGACGACTTCTCAATACTGTACCACAAGCTAATATTTGATGAAAATGTAAGTTTAATAGTTACAATATGTACTGATATCTAAATAATAAATCGAATTTATGGAAATCAAACCTATTAAGGTATGATTTCATGTCATATTGCTTGAAAAAGAATTCTACAATTTATTGAATTACAATTGGTAGTCAAAGTCAGCATCGTAGCTTGAGTCATGGGAGCTCCTGGCAAGATTTGATGTTGGCACCTCCTGAGACTTTAAATTTGAAGAGAATTATTCTAAACATTTAAGGTTGAAAACTTTGACGATCTCTTTTAATAAAAACTTACACATGGTATATGGCCACCTTTTTTTTTTTGTAATTTCATTGCAATACAGATTATATAGTTTATTTTTCTCATGAGTCTCGGCAAAATGCACTCCTCCTGAAGGTTGCGGTCCTAGCTGCTGCCCAGTAGGCCAGTTCCTAGCTTCGCTGATCATAGAGTATGACAGAATATGTAGTCCTATGACACAATTATCCTACACCGTTAAAGTTGCAAACCTATCCTCAAAATGGTAAATCCATCTTTTTGAAACAATATGAGAAACTATTTTCTTTGTCTAGTTGTTGAGTTTTTCAAAGGGAGCTTTGAGTTAGACATCAAATTAAGTGAATTAATCTTATAGACAGCCCTGCAAATTTGATATACCTTTTTATACTAACATTGATGTTGTGATTAACGAACTAAATCATAATATTATCTCATATAGCATACCCTGCAATGGCACTGGCACATAAGCTTTTGTATTAGACATAAGGTATGTTATTCTTATTATAATGTAAGAGAAAATTTACTTTTACATCAATTACACTAAAATTATTCGTTCAATACATATTTGCTTAAAGGAATTTTTCTTGTCGCGCGGGTTTATGTCTGCATGCGTGTTTTAATAGCACGCGTGATTTAACTCGCAGCTGTATTCGCGTTTTGCGTCTGAGCATATCGAAAGCGTAAAGCATCTATGATACGATAGTTTGCTAGCTGCATGCATGCAGACTCGATCCTCACGCGGAGGTTTAACCGCGTGATAGGAATAAAGACCCTTAAACTTTGTAACGTTATTAGCCAATTATTCTATGTTGCTGATGTTTATTTACAGAAGTAGTGGCAATTGTAGAAATAGTGTTAGATATTTTTAATATGATGTGTGATAATATGCATGGCAGAAAATTTTATTAGTCTACATTTACTTTTCATTTTGAAGATGATAGAATTCTTCAGTGTTCGACTCCAGTAGCACAGCTGTTAAGAGCTGCTGTTTTCTGCGTTTGCGAGGTGAAGTAAGGGAGATAAACGTATTCGAGATTTTCTAATGTATTCCTAGGGGCAGCATACATCTGTTACCAACCTCAGATAGGAACGTAATCTTGTCTGATGTTGATAAAAGATGTTTATAGGTGGCAGTTGCCATTTACCATTAAGTGAATTGGATATTATAATATTTGACTAACAAACATAAGAAAGAGCTAAGTCATTATTAGAACATAACTTCTAAAAAGAATGTAATATTCTTTTATATGAAAAGAGGTTGCGCATCCTTTCTATCTGGCTGATAGTATTCAAAACACGAAATGTAATTGAAATATTATACATATAAAATAGAATAATTAAATTTCCTTCTAAATAGAAATCTATTATGCCAATTTTGATAATTTTCTTGTCAGTTAAAAAGTAGTAAAATTAAAAAACTAGCGAAGAAAAAAAAAATTGTAGGTTTTTACAAATTGTATTAGATTTTTATTTTGTTTTATTCAGCTGAAAAGTATATCTAATGTGATGTCAAACTGTGATGTAGATAATTATTTAGTTAGTAAATATAAGCTTGTATTGTTTTTTATTCTTTACATTCTGATCTGATTTGTAGAAACGATTTGCTTGTAGCAGTATTCTTAATTTTTCGAATTTGGGCTTGTAATAAATAATATCCTTTATTAGTTACATGTTTAACACCCATATTCCTTTATTCAATTGTATTTCAGAATGTGCATGATATATTTGACAAGTATTCCCTCTATTGTGCGAATGGGACTACTATTACCCTTCACGAGTTCCAACGGTTCCTTGTTATCGAACAACATGACCGGTTAGGTGAAGATGAAACCCGCGTGTCACAGTTTATAAGGGACTACCTGAGGGAACCGCAGAGAGATATTTATGAACCATACTTAACGTTGAATGAAGTGAGTATAGTTTTAACGTAAATTTCAGTGAAATAGTACTATACTAGATAAATGTCTATTTACTGATTGTAAATTGTTTTAATTTGTGTAAAAATAAGTGAAAAAAGGTAATCATAAAAATATGCTTTCAAAACATCCCATCCTTATCGGTTCATAATTATTGAGTAATAACATTTTTGTAAGCTCAGCTACAAAGACAAGACTTATATGATCCTACACAGTGTATAGAACAATATGATTTTGTTTCTTCACGGCCCGTATCCACATTCGTATGTCGGATACAGTGGTCGTCCACTAGAGATATATATGCACCATAAAACATAGTCATATATTTGAACCCATTCCAATTTCAGTTCATCGAGATGTTATTCTCCAAACAAAACACAATCTGGGACAGCAGACACGACAACGTTACCCAGGACATGACCAGACCATTGTCGCATTACTGGATCTCCTCTTCACATAATACGTGAGGATTTTATAATAATATTTTCGCTGAGATAACTATTTCGCGCTTTTTTTTATATGATGGACTGGCAAACGAGCGTTCAGTCCATCTGATGGTAAGTGACGACTGCCGCTTATGGACATTTATGATGCACTCCAGATAACCCTAGAATCCTACCTGAAGTCACCTACAGATGCGCTGCTAAAAAACTTAAATTCTTTCGCCACTTCTTCCCCATAGCGAAACATTGCGAAGTGGTGACTAATTATTGGCATTCAATAAGAATTCTGTAAAGGATCTAATTTGAATAATATATTTTGGTTTTTGAATTTTGAATAAAATCTAGAAATGCTTGCCACAGCTTCATTGGTATAATTTCTCATTTAGGTACTTGACCGGAGATCAATTCTCGAGTGAGTCTTCTCTGGAAGCGTATGTGAGGTGCTTAAGATCTGGTTGTCGATGCATCGAACTGGATTGCTGGGATGGCCCGGATGGAACACCATTCATCTACCATGGCCATACACTCACTACCAAAATCAGATTTATGGACGTGCTGCGTACTATCAAGGAACACGCATTTATAACATCTGATTATCCTCTAATACTCTCGATAGAGGATAATTGTTCGCTGCCACAACAAAGGCGTATGGCGAGCGCATTCCAGGATGTCTTTGGTGACATGTTACTGGTTCAACCTGCTGAGAAAAACGAAACCAGCCTGCCATCCCCTCACGATCTGCGACGGAAAATTATATTGAAACACAAGAAACTACCGGAAGGTGCTGAGGAGAATTCCTTTGCGGTGCGCCAGGAGGAGGGCAAGGATCTCGATTTGCGGAATTCAATCAAGAACGGCATCTTGCTCTTGGAAGACCCAGTGGACAAGGAGTGGCATCCTCACGCTTTTGTGCTCACTGAGAATAAGCTTTACTATACTGAAAACTACAGTACCCAAGGTGAGACAGACGCGGATAGTGACGGCGAGCCGGACGGAGACAGTTCTAGTATACCTCAGGACGAGTTGCATTTCGGTGAATGCTGGTTTCATGGGAAACTGGCAGGGAATAGGCAGGAGGCTGAGGACCTCCTTAGGGCTCATGCTCATCTCGGGGATGGTACGTTCCTTGTCAGAGAGAGTGTCACGTTTGTAGGTGACTACTGCTTGTCGTTCTGGCGTCAGGGCAAGGTGAACCATTGCCGGATTAAGCTGAAGCAAGAGAGGGGTCTCACGAAGTACTACCTGATTGAAACCGTTTGCTTCGACAGCCTCTACAGCCTGATTACGCATTACAGACAACATCCACTGAGGAGCCAGGTAATAATACATTTTTCAAACATTTTAAATATTTTTTTGTAAATCTATTGTTAACTTGTTTTGTTTTAAGTTTTTGAAGCGTGGTAAAAAGGGTTTTTGATTTCATGGTGTACGAAGGAGTTTTTGATAACATTGAAAGAGCCAGTGCCGCAGCCTAATAAACACGAAGGCAAGGATTGGTACCACCCACACTGTTCCCGGGCGCAAGCTGAGGAATTGCTCCGTAAAGCCAACACTGATGGAGCGTTTCTCGTCAGACCCAGTGAGAAGGAACAAGGCTCTTTTGCGATCAGTTTCAGGTAAAAAACATAATATTGCATGATATTTATAGCTTGCCTTTCTACTGGACTATGTTGTTTGTTTACGCTGTCTAAGGCGAAAGTCGAATGCGCTGCCCCCTGTAAGGAATTTAGTGGCTAAAAGTATTATTTTTTTCTATTAAATACCACCTATTGTCTAAATATTTCTCGGCAATTTGATGGCGAAAAAGAAAACGTCCCCCTTTTTAACCTCAGTGTCCCCTAAACGTGCCGTCCGGGGGTGCAAGTGGAGTTTCGAGTTTTTTATATATATTATATAATAAAAATAAAGATGATTTTGTCTCCTCACAAGCCCTGTGTTTTGTTTTAATTTTATAAAAGTGCAATAAGTTCCTTTTGCAATATGGTATTTATTAATTTAATTTGGACGTATAAACAATGTAATATTAATCTACCATTCTTACACGCCGCTAAGTCGTTTAATAAAATTGTAACTCGTATTTTTTTAACCGATATTTTTTTTTAAATCTCACCCATAATGCAAAAATTATACCACTTATTTTCTTAACAAAAATGATTGTTATAAATAATTCGTTATTTTAGGACCGAAAAGGAAATAAAACACTGCAGGATTAAACTTGAGGGCAGGCTGTATACTATTGGCACGGTCAAGTTTGAAAGTTTGGTCGAGCTGGTGTCGTACTACGAGAAACATCCTCTCTACAAGAAAGTGAAATTATGGTTTCCCATCAGTGAAGATATTGTCAGGCGAATTATTGCGGTAGGTACCTACACGGGTTAATTTTAGCTTTAAAATGTATAAATCTTAATTAACATTAACATATTATTAAAACGGTCAAAAGAGATATCAAAATACATTTTATTTTTTCGTTATTGAACATTGGTACAGCTTTATGCACTAATTTACAGCTCTTTTTTTTACAAATGACTCAATATTCCGAAAATATAAAAATATAAAAGTATTTAGTAAGTGACGTAAATGATAATCACTTATCTCAGAATTTGTACATGAATCAGTGTGATGTGTTTTGAAATACGTTACAGTAAAATCCGAACTTGAGATTGATTCGTTTGTAGTATGCGCTGTTGTAATCCTATCAATCGTTACTTGGATAGCATCTACTATACATGCTGGCCAAGTAATGGTTGGTAGATTTCTCACACCATTGAGATTTCTTTTTTTACAAAACTCAGGCGTTTAGTTTACGTTGTTGTCCTGCACCGTTAAAGTAACCGATAATTGGACGTACTTATGCAAACAGGAACCAATCCACACAATGACATTTTTGAGAAAAAGTCATTTTTGTCAAACATTTTGTATACTGTAAAATTTTAGATTATTTTTAATAAAATCTATATACAATATTGCACAAAATAATTCGTTCTCTGAATATAAATATAATATTGTTGAAAATCATCAACATTTTTAATGATTTTGGCATGT
>DWRA01002113.1:0-14815 GCA_018250295.1 Spathilepia clonius
TGTGTGTCCATGGCACCCACGACACAGGATTCCCTAATCCTACTGTGGGGCTGTGAGTGTATAAAGCGTCTATCTATTGTTTAGAAGAACTGTAATCCTAAATGATAAACAAATTTTTCATGAAAATCAATACCAACAAATATTATAAACAGTTTATTATTGTCTAATCTTTTTAGGCACGTGTGGATCTTAGAAATTACTACACTGATTTTAACGGAAATTTCATGCTATAATATTTTGCCTGGTGTAATATAAACCTTATAAATCCAGAAATAGTATTGATAAGAATCATTGAGCTCTAGGAAAATCTCGAGGGAAAGCTGGTAAACAATAACACGGCTTGAGTGCAAAATTTCAATTTTATTACAACAGTTAAGACTACTCCAATACTCCTACTCATTCAATTCAAGCGCTTCTTTCCTACAAAGGGTCGTAACACGAAAAAAACATTTTACAAAATCTGAGCGCCAAGTTTGCAAGAGAAACTTCCTTTAAAATTTTATGAGTGAGCCATATGGTAGCATAACTTTACCGATTTAAGCAAAACTTCGTAGTTTGCTCTCAAAGGAGGTTTGACCGTGCTCTAGTTAAGATATTTGACATTAAGAATTTTGCAAAGGATTCCCAGACAGCTTTTTGTATTAAAGTTTCTTTGAATATTCAATGCCTATTAAGCGTATATGACACGAAGGTCTTGCTAATAGGCGAGCGCCCTATTAGTACCTAAAGTATTTGATGAGTATGTCGCAAAGTCATTAATGTAGTTATGGGTATAGAATTGAAGATCAATGTGAGATGATACGACGCGTTACTACCCCGTGAGGACTAAGTTGGAATGCCTTACGTAAATGTCTTTCTTATTCACCACCCTTAAAACCAGAATGGAACATCGCTTAAGTATCTTTTTAGCCCTCTCTTATTAGATACAAATAGGTGTAGCGGCAATACCTCCGGAGTTATCTCACATTCAAATGTACTCGGATGTTCACAATATCTGCTAAAATCATCCCAAAATCGATTTGTAGTATATTATAAATGCTTCTGTTTTTAAGTTTACTATTTTGCGCCATACTTGCAGTATTTCTAGTAGAAAGAAAGTTCTTAACGCTCTCGCCTCCAATATTATGACAAAATTAAGATAATAACTATAATAAAATACTAAATAATAAATATAAGAAATGGAACATTTTTTTAATTAATTAAAAGAAACAGTTACGATCGTCGTCGGCGTCCGTCGTACGACGTACGTCGACGTCGTACGTCGTACGACGTCATATAAAGTTCTATTGATCATTAACAAGATTAATAAAATAATGAATTCAATGATTAATAAATGTAATAAGTGCAATCAGTTAGATCGGGAACAAAAACGACAACAGAGAGATATGATTATTCTCTCTCAATCTCTGTCTTCCTTTCTTTCTATCTCAATTCCTCTCGCTCTCTCTCTCCCGCCCTCTCTCTCTCTTTACGTGCACTAATTTCTATCGTGCATAGACTAACCCGTGTTGCTGCACTACAACTTTTTTATACCTCCCGTAATTCTGCCTACCGTACTTATATAGCCACTCTCTATGTACAATCTCTGAAAACTGCGCGAAAGAACTGTTTTCCAATTCAAAAAATTATTCATTGTGAATATTGTAGATGATTTCTAAGAAAGTTGTAGCTAAGGAGATCTAACTTCACAAAATGTTTTCTTAGAATGACATGGTTTGATAAAGAGATCGTTTCTCGGAAGTCTATTGTTAATAAATACGATATCGTCTAAAATCAACGTGAATGTATCAAGAACATTTCTCCGAAAATATCCTTCTTAGAATTAAGCTGATATATTTCAAAAACTTTGCTTAACAATGGGTTCATTTTACAATTTTTAATTATGCGTACTTTAGAAAAATATTATCCTTTGATAAAAGACCTGTGCCCAGCAGTACAACATTATAATCCATAAACATAATATGACGTTGAAAATAGTGACATTTTCCATAAAAAAATAAGTGTAACCTACTTATCTATTGGTCTCTTCTTCATTTAGATGACACGACACGATTCAGCACCGACACCGCAGACATAAGATATAAATACAACGCAAGTGTATATTAGTTCACGTATCAAAAGAGATAAACTTTTGGATAATGAATAGTACAGTTCGTTATTTCTTTTTTAACATCGGTACTTTTTGAGCTTAGAATCGATTTTTTGATTAACTTATTTCGGACCTGTGTTTTTACATTAAATCAGTTTCACTTTGACAAAATAAAGTTAAATGTCTTTGTGATACATAGGCCCTATATATGATATACGAGTGGTACATACGTTATCTATTTAGATTTCTGTATGTGCCGCCGCTAATAGAACTGTCAGAAGTTAGATTAGTGTCGGTGCCGTGCCGTGCCGTGTCGTCCCATTAAAGAAGCCTCCATTGTTGAAATGGTTATAATGACCCATTACACTGAAAGTACACAAAAAGACGGTCATTTTTAATTCCATTGTTTATCGTCGCTGTCATTCACACGAGCCCTATCTAAACATTGGCGGCATTATATGTACAGGACAAATATATGAACAACACGTTTTGTTACAAAGTCAGTAGTACAAATTATCATGCTCAAATTTAAATTTTACTAGCTTATGCACCCAACTTTCTCAACAGGATATTCAATATACTACAACCTACAATTGGTGAATTAAAATATACATATTGTTTAATCTGTACAAGTTGGTAACTACAATCATTTACAATTAAAACTAAAAAACATACTAAAAAAATATATAAAATATTTACAAGTAAAACTAAATTAAAGAAAAATAAATTATAAAATAAACAAAAATAAAAGAAAGATAAAACAAATAGTCCAAATCACTGCGCCTAGGAAGGGTCCCAAGAAGGCTGCGTTGCCACCTTGATTGGCCAAATTTATCCTTTGGCCAAATTACGCAACTGCCCTTGGGTCCCCTGAATCGGCAACCAGTCGCGTAGATAGTTCTTTACAGAATCGTCGCGCTTCTGGTCCTCACGGCCCTAGTGTCTCTACCGCAAACGGCACAAATATGTACCCCTCCCCCAGAGCTGCATATTTGCGCCGCTTGGCAGATTCAGCCGCTTCTGCCGCACCAGCAGCGAGCGTCGAGGTCACCGAAATATGGGATGGAGCCAGTATATCAATGCAGGTTGCATCCCATATGAGTGACCTCCCTTGTTTCCAAGGAACGAGTGTCATACCGTAGGCCTCTTGCCATCGTCATGGCATATTGTATATTGAAATATATATTATTTAAAAATAATAACTTAAACAAATATATGTAATTGTAAGATCAATATTAAAATAAGACGTACAACATTTTAGTTTGATTAAAACATACTGTGGGTTAGCTGTGACATTTAATATTTGCGTTAGAAAAGAATAGAGAAAATTGTTCTCTGATATTATGAGAGCTACGCTGCACATAACATTAATTTTTCAAATGGATATAATAGTATTGTCTCTTTTATCTGTTTACGAATATGAAACAGTATTTATTTATATTTAGTAAAACAAAGTTGAAATGTGGTACAACATAATTGGTATGGTAATTATAACAGGTATGTAGTGGAGCGTAAATACATTTAATTGTACGAGCTTTTAATATTTAACTCATATTTTTGTTCCTATGTACGGGACATTCAAATCTCGCTACCGAATTTTAAACCAGTTAACTAAAACGGATTTAACTGCAATTTTGCATACACGTTTGGTTTATCCAAGCCCGTTATTGTCAACTAACTATGCGTGATTATATTAGTGACGTCATGGTAAATCCAATATGGTGAACGCTACAAGGTGGCGGACGAATTACTAAATGGTTATCAAATGAAAGAGATATCCGTCGTTACTACAAAGCTTGTTTTAAAAACTTTTTTATTTAAGTTTATTAAAGGTTTATTAAAGTTTATTAAAGGTTCTTAATAAATATTCTAAACTTTCATTGTAAAATGGTACAGATAGAAAACTCAACAGAGCTCAATTCTAGCCCATAATTATAATACGAGATCTTATCTTATGCAGTATTTTAAAGATCAAACAGAATATCGGGAATTGCAGCTTACAGTAAGATTAGATCATTTTATGCCACGAGGATTCCGCCCACTGTGACCTTTACAAACCCTTAGACCAGAACACGTAAGTGATATCGCAAAGTGAAGCGTTTCAGCATAGCCCTCAAGAGAAGCGACGTACAGCTGACCTCGGGCAGGACATTTTTTTATTGTATTAAAGAAGTAAACGTGCATGCACTCCATCTGATGTTAATTGGTCCCTACCACCCATTGACAGATATGATCAATCCCAGATAAGATTAGAGTCCTACCGAAGTTTACCACAGATGCGTTGTCACGTCTTACTTACGCCTACTTGGAACGCTTCGGATAAGTTAGTCTCCCTACCATGTTACACTGTTGTTATTAGGCAAAAATAGGTGGCAGTGGAGCCGCCGGAGTAGCACCACAAAATTTCATAGCACCTTCAGAACTCCAACCATATTTAAGACTGACACATGTCTGTGGACAGCAATGACCACTAACCATCAGGTGAACAGCAGTCTCATTTATCTCTTCAACATCCTAAAAAATACTACTTAACCTTGTACCTTTAATTTTATTTAGTTCTATAAATTTATTTACTAAGAAAGCTGTGGTTAAAAGCGAGGGTAAAATGAATCGCGGAATCATAAAGTTCGAATCTTCGTACTTGAAACGTGAAAATGTCGACAAAGAGCTCATTTCTGACGATTGGGTCGTAATACTGATATTTGAGTGAAGCTATAGAAATGAGTAAGTAGTTATAATTATTGATTCCATCGCCAAACGATGCGAAATGAGATTTAATTTACTAAATTTCGACTCTTGATTTGTACTAGTCAATTTGTTTCTTACAATTTGTAACTGGCCGAGACGATATACTTTTAAAGAATGATCAATCAGTGTATAAATTGGACCTACTTATGCATACGGGAACCAATCCACACACATAAAAAATCATTAAAAATTTTGATGAATTCAACAATATTATATTTATATACATAGAACAAATTATTTTGTGCAATATTCTAAATAGATTTTATTAAAAATAACCTAACATTTTACAGTATACGTAATTTTGACAAAAATGCCTTTTTCTAAACACTTTCGTTGTGTGGATTGGTTCCTGTTTGCATAAGTAGGTCCAATTTATATACTGCAGTCGCAGGTATACAAAGGCATATATAACTAAAATTAAAATGTACGTCTAAAATGGCTTGCTCGTATTTACATTATCAAAGTTTCCATGCTAATAAGCGCAAAACAAAAAACCTTTTTCATATTTGAGCAAAACGTGAAAATGTTTTTGCTGGTGTTAGCTTAAACTCGAAACGGATGAACCGTCTACTAAGGAAAGATAAAAAGGGTCTTCTAAGCAACATACGCTGTTACTTGTCCAAAAAATGGTAGTGGACTTGTTTACGCTGACATGCATATAAAAAAATCAAAGATGCATACGATTTGTCCCGTTTCAGTGGCATCGCAATATTATATTTTTCGTTTTAAAGGTTGTAGTGAAACAGATCCTTTAAAGTCAATCATTGTTATTTCATTACTGTGCCACGTTTGTTGGTTTTCGACGTAACTTAAGGGTTTTTATTAGAAGCCAGCGATCTAAGAAAGGTCACAATAGTGACATTGTCCTTACTTGTTATTTAGAGTTTGGGATATCATTTTTTTTGTAATATAATGTTTTTTATTAAGCTGAAGTAGCAAAGGTGTTAGAGTTATTTATGATACGCCTCCGCATCGCCATACATATTTCTACCTTATAACAGTAGCGTAGCGCTGTGTTCTGAAAGATGGTGGTAAGGGAGATATACTTATCCGAGGCGTTTTAACTTAATCCTCTGAGGTAGCACCGTATTGGTAGCCAACCTCAGGTAGGACTCTATTCCTATCTTGGTTCATTACAGTTATTTTTGAGCGGCAGAAATTACTTACCATCTAGCGGTCTGCATCCTTGTTTACTGCCCGTATTTTATAAAAAACCAAATTCGAAAAATCACACAACTTCATCAGTAGACTTTGTAACTCATTCTCAGTAACTCATTCTTTATTATTCACAAACTGTCTATTAAGCTTCATTTTATTTATTTGTGTACTTATCATGTCCCGTCGTACAAGTTTTACGATAAGGGCCAGCCATTTAAGAAGTTTAAAAGCGGAACTCCGTTTTAAAACGCTGGTTGTCTCTGACAACACTTGACGGCGGCTAAATGAGGGTCCGTAGATTGAATTTCTGATTGTAATTTGCGTTTTGAAATGGAATAATATAAGTGAACGACTTTGTACTGAATGTACGTTCAATTTCATGAAGTATTTGTTTAGTAAACATTAGGAATGTTAGGTATTACTTTTAAAGGTTGAAAAAGAAATCTTTGCCTATAGCGGCACTACTGTCACATCTATTTATTTATTAAGTAGTGTTAAACCTACTGTTTTGGTTTCAAAAGGTGTGTATACTCCAGACGTTCAACTATTCATTACGTACGTAGACTCCTAGCATGTTACTTTACTATAAAATAGAAGTACCGAATGAACTTGCAGTTCACCTGATGATAGGTAACCACTATCGCCAATGGACATGTACAACCACCGAAGAAAATATAATAATAATGACCTATTTAAGATTTGCCACAGATGTTTTGTTATATACTTTGATACCTATGCAATCTTTGCTCTCGTTTAAATTTCACAAACTCCACTTGATCAGTGTGGTAAGATCTGTTCTCATTGTACGATGCTATATTTTTTGGTCCTCCGAGCCCAGTAGTAGAACAACATCGACATTTCTCTTGAAGAAGCTTTGAGTGTTGCTTTTGCTTCAAATATTACAAGGGCGCACGGATTATAATTTAAAGAATGGTTTGTTTGCGTCCGGTATCTGTTTTGTGTATGTTTGGACCCTGCGGACCCATGGTAAGCTACTAGACAAACATATATATTAGAGGATTATCAGACCCCATAATACTGTACTGCAAATTGCTGGGAAGTTTTTTTGTCAGTACGCTTTTATAAAATCCTTCATTATCTTATGAAAATACTATGAAAGGAAACAGGCCAACAAGACATTACTTCATGTATTATGTATCTATTAGTAAAAAAATATTACTTTGCAAAATCCATCTGCTCTGTTTTTTTAAATCCCTACAAAAACCTAACGAGTTTTTGTAATCAGTTTTTCATTTAAGATACGGTGTCATGATAATAATATTATCTTGATCATTTTACTTACCTATTTAGTTATTAGAAGCAGTAATAAACTTTAGGTTTATTTTATTTTCGATCGAAACCTCATTCTACAGAACAATTACCTTACCTAGATACACAAGGTTTCCTAGTCGCGACGTATCTTCACCTCAATTACTGCAACCCATTAAATGCATGTAAAAGTACATAAAATTCTTGAAACATATCATTTTTAAAGAAAGTACCACCTCTTCCATGAAATACGCTCGAGTGGCGTGACCTACTACGAAACTCCGTTGGGGTTAGCAGGCTGTGGAGCGCGCAAACCGAATACTATACAAAACTAAACACGCACTGGAAAATATTTTTTTGTATGCTAGTAAGGAAATTTATATGCCTGAGTATTCTCTAAAAATCTAGATGAGTGTAAAGTCTATGAATCGGTACGTTGCTAACAAAATAGACTACGGCTTAAATTTAAAAAAAATGTAAGAAAAGATTAGTCCAGTAATAGGACATGTTGGGTATATGTTGGCGACGATGCGATGATACCAGTACGATGATTATTATGTGATTAGAAAAATGTACTTATATGGGGCATACCAATTTAATTGCTAGGGGTAGCGTTATAAATATAATAGACCGCTTACTATTAAGTGCATGGAAGGCTCGTTGGCTACCTCTATTTTATAAAAAATAATTGTATGTTTGTTCGCTTTCACTACTTCATAGGCCACGTACTACCCTATAAAATACTGTTAGTGGATTGTAGCAAAGCCGTTATATTTTTGTAACATAGATATAAATTAAATAGATGAAAATAGTAACAAGTATTTCGAAAAATTAGCGGTGACTAGGCTTCTAACCTCGGACCCTTTAATTGAGAGGCCGTGATTCAACTACTAGGCTATCACTGTACTTACATCGTACCATGCCACATCCAGCAAGTCTAACAAATAAAGTTCCACATATTGATCGGAAAGTAATTACAACTAGCTTACGCATAAGAAAACACGCCACAGATTCGACCTAAACCTAAATTGTTCCTTATTTCATTTTGGTCGCTTTGTTTATTCGTATATTTAATTGTCCTACGTGAGCAACATATGTTTTAACGGCAGATTAAATGAATCTGATAATTAGGAAAAAAGCTGTCAGTGAGTCAGATTAGTTTTTGTGAAATGAAAAGTCATGGTGTAAATGTGTCATATGTCATCGTTTAAAAAAACTACTTTTTTTTTAATAGTAATAACTGTTTATTGCTTTTAATAAAATAATTTACAAATTAGTTGTGACATATTTATTAAATATAAGTAAGCGACACGTCAAAAGTGATTACAGCTAGCACTGGCAATGTTTATGCGTAACAATATCGGTTGACTCCTACGACCGAAATGTTGATCGCTAGTGTTTATTTTTTTACCACTATTTACTTTTGCTTGTGTATTTATTCGTGCTCGTTCGGCATCGGTTTTACCACTGTATACATACGTAGGACGGAGCGTAGTACGGTAGAAGTGTTAGTTATTTCGAGCGATCTCACTGAAACGGAGCTGAACTCTTTTTTTAAGTGTTGGAAGTTAGACAAGCATGCAGTCCACCTAAGGTTAAGTGGAAAATGAACATCTGTAATCGATACTAGATAAGATTAGAATTCTGCGCGAGAACGGGCACAAATATTGTAGTTTCTGCTTTTGAGGAATTATTTGGGACATCTCAGTTATCTGAACCAGAACACAGCACCGCTTAACACTGTTATCAGGCAAAAAAGGTGTTACGCTGGAGCATGCGGATTCGAACCACAAAGGGTTCTTCGGTATTCACAATGGATTATTCTGGATTCAAAAGGATTATTCTGGATTTACAATGACGTCACTAAGCGAATCATACATTGTCATTGTAACCAAACGTATATGCTAAATTAAGCTCAATCGAAAACCGGGAAGTGCGTTAAAAAGGATTTCCAAGTTATATCTACAGTTAAATATCTACAGTTCGTATTTACAAGGTAATTTTTAACAAAACCTATACAATAACAGCAGGCGGTACCGCGGGATAGACTAGTAGCATGATAAAATGCTCAAGTACCATTGTCTCCTCTCGTCCTTGAACTGTGGAAGAACTTTGGTCGTAAAAGCATTTTGGTGCGGCGAGGAAAGCAAATAGGGTTTGTACCTCTCGTACATATTTATGTTCTTATTATGACCATTTTGCGCGCCATCTATTCTACGTACGTAATTACATTAACTAGTAACTAGTGCAGTAGAGAAAGCAGAGTATGCTATTTTGAGATAAGTTTTAAGAAATAAGTTACGTATGAGACGAGTATAGTCCTTGGGAGTAGCAACGCATCTGTGATCAGCTTTACCCAACCAACCAATGTTCTATATGCGACTAGTTAATATTTTAATAGCAACAGTGTTTAAGCGCTGCTGTATTGTGGTTTGAAAGGTGTGGTAAGGGAGGCTTACTTATCCGAGGCGTTCCAACTTAGTCCTCAAGAGTAACAATGCGTCTGGCTGGAGTCGATCTCAAGTAAGATCTAATCTCATCTATGTTCAATAGATGTTCAATACAGTCAGGTGGGCTGAATGCTTGTTTACTACTTCAGTTTTAAAAAATGAGTTTAAAAAATGCGTACCATATTCGTTCACACTCCTTAAAATATTTGTCAAAAATCTTCTAAATCGTTCGAGTATACACACATACTAAAGTACATGTTTTTTGTATTTCTGAAACACAACACGTAATTGGTTAAATCTCTCCTGACAAAACATCATTACGTGTTGTTTACGAACTTAACATCAAGAACTTTTAATTAATGTAACATTAATTCGATTCCCAACTCCACCCGTCTCATACAATTACCTTTAAGTTCTAAACTTCAATCGAGGTCGGGAATTTCAACGAGATTCGGGCCCAAGTCCGTATAGATGGAACTCAATTCACTTATTTATTTAAGTTTCCAAACGAATTTGTAAAAACGAGTGGTTTGAATAAAGTCTACCACCGCCACACTTACATATCCCTGCCCTATCACAGTGGTGCTGAGATACTGTGTATTGGATTAAGCAGTGTAAAAAAATAGTGACACAGATTATTGTTGTGTAAAGAATAATTGTTTGCGACTTCAGTTTCATTAAAAAGAAAACAATTTACGAAAAATTTTTTTGACGGCCCACTTAGCAGAGCTCTCACTATACCAGTTTGACACGCCGTGGCTTTCGGGTTCAATTCCCGGCTAGGCAGATATTTTAATTATGCGTTTAGATTTTTATTCTAAGTCTAAGTATATGTGTATTTGTCTTTGTGTGTGTTCGTAGCGACCACGATGCAGGAGAAATCCTAGCGCGGGGCTATTAGAGTAGAAAGCGTTATTTAAAAAAATCACGAACATTTAATACACATGTAGGTACATATATTGAGGATAATATAAGCATTTTTAAACAATCTAAATAATGTAAGTTATGCGCTTCAGTCAATGACACTTATCGAGTTGAAACCAACTTGCTAGTCTCGTTTGAAGGGCGTTCTAACTTAGTCCTCAGAGGTAGCGACGTGTCCTGTAGTAAACCTCAGGTAACACTCTAATCTTACCTGGAGTTGTTCACATTTTCTCGGGTGGCAGTGGTCATATACCATCAGGTGGACTGCATGCATTTGCTATTTCAATACAATAAAATAAAACGTACAGTTGATCCTAAAAAAGCTTGTAATTTATAAAATATTCCTCCTTTTAAATATTTATTAGAAAATTAACCTTCAAAGTACCAACAATTCAGTTATTTGGAACAAACTAACAAACTTTATCCGAACTAGTATTTTCTTTTCTCTTTGAAACATAAAATGCTGGGAGTATAATTACCTACATAAAGTTTCGTTGCGTTCTCTGACCGTGATGTAGGAAGCTATTTCTGCTGCTAAATAAGTAATAACGTGATATAAAACCTTACGAGTGTTTGTGGGGATAAAATCTGGATAGTACATTTCACGTCTTATTTATTATGTAGCGGAAAACATCTTGATAAGCAATAATAAATAAATAAGTAAAATAAGAAATTAGTTATTAGGTGGCAGAACCATTTGTAGTTCGACTCCGGCGGCACCACCGCCACACTTATTTTTACCTAGTAACAGAAGTATTAAGCGCTGCCAGTCTTCTGGTTTGAAGGGTGTGGTAAGGGAGATAAACTTAACGAGGCATTCCAACTTAGTCCTCTCTCCTCTGTAGCAACGCGTCTGTGGTTGACTTCAGTTGGGATTCTGATCTTATCTGAGGTGGATCACAAATGTCTATGGGTGGCAGTTGCCACTTACCATCAGGTGGACTGCAAGCTCATTTGCTACTCAATTATATATAAAAAAATGTACAAATAAATACAATTGAGGTATATATTTCTAATTTCAAAATAATTTCTTTTTACTATTATAAGAACCTGTATATATACAGTACTCATAACTAGAACTAATTTTCTTGTCTGTTTGTGTGTTTATTTTGGGTGATTTCCGAAATGGCTGGACCGATTTGCACAAGAATCTCATGATGTATACCACGCGCGCCGCATTTATATTAAATGCAGATTAGTTGTTACTCCTGCGGACCAAGATACAACGTCTTGAAAATATTATTCAGCTATTCCCACACCCTCCAAACCCTAACACAGCAGCTCTACACTGCTGCTAACACAGAAACTGGGGCAGTGCCGCGGGCGAACTTTGAACGAGTAGCAACGCATTTGTGGCTTATTTCAGTAAGGGCTCTATCCTGTATCAAATCGGGTACAGATTTCCATGGGTATTAAAGACTGAACTCTGATGTGCAGTATGCCCGTTTCCTAGAAAAAAATGAGAACGAATACGCAATATGTAAGTTGTTTTGTATAAAACCCAGTTTCTAGAGACGTTCGCAGTTCACTACTTATAACGCCTAGTTCACAAGGCGAGAAAAAGTGGGCTGACTAGAGCACCTAACTGAGGACTAACAGCATTCACAAGTGTGTGACGTTGAAACCGTGTTCTTACCTTATTCAGAAAAATATTCGCATAAAATTCATTTATGTTTAGAAAACATGTTTCAGGGAAAGATAACATTTTTTGCTGCTGAGAGCATTAAATAATGAAATTGTATTAAAACTCGTACTTATGAAACACCGTTATAAATATTATGTTTTTTAACAGGGAAACTGGTATAAACGAGGTATTTTAGTATGTAACTATACGAGTATTACACATTTTGAGCTATAGTACACAAAGCCATTTGATATAATTTAACTTTTTTGTATCAAAGGGACAAACACATTTTTTTTTTAAATGACTGAAACTATTTTTAACTACAGTTACATAGTCTTTAAATTTTCAGAGAACAACCGTGTCATTTAATTTGATATATCTCTATGCCATCCACGATATGAATAGAAACAGGAAATATTAAATCGTATAATATTGGCTATAGGTTTGATTCACAACACATGTGGGTGCTACGCAATAATTTACTTTCTTATCTGGTCACCCGATCCGTCGAGTCAGCGCAAACTATCGCGTAGCACGTATCTATCCGGGAATAAGAGGATTTGTGTGGAGAGAGAAGGCGACGACATATCACATAGAAATGACAGAGTGAGACGTATTTCGTGTAGGAATTAATATAGAGGAACGATAGATAGGACAACATCTTTGATTTTGTTTTGTAATATAAGTAAGTTAGTAATATAAGTAAACTTCTTAAAGTTCAAAATAAGAGTGTTACTACAAGAACAGCAGCCTGGATGCGACCGCTGCCATCTGCCAACGACGGTCACGGGTGATCGCGGTTCATTGCTAGCGAGCGCTGTATCAATATGCTGTAGGCGGCCACCGAAATTGTCGCGAGCTGTCGCGCGTGTATCATCTCCCTAAGTTTTGGGTGATTCTAATTCAAACAGTAGATTTATTTAAGGTAAAGCGCAAGTAAAGATGGTCAACTAGTTTTATAAAAATGCCTATAAAGTTATTTATGGTACAAAAAACTTATAATATTCAGTACATAGCCAGCGCAGTGAAGCCGTCCTTAATTTCATTTGAGCCTGATAATTTTCATCAGAGGTTATTTAAGTGCGATTGGAAGCGGCAGAACCTGGTGGATGTTTCACGTTAAGATAAAACTTTAGTGATATAACCATTTTCTACTTAGCCTAACTACTTAATTATGTTATTATTAAAAAGCTGTGAACGGGGTGCAAGCAGCGAAATACCACGCGAGGAATATGTATTCTATAATTAGCATTTATAGGAGTATTTTTTGGGATATTTTTGCCCGAACACAAATCCACAAAGTCAGAACAAACTATCGGGTCACATACATCTGTCCGAGAATAGGATCGGGATCAGCCGATGCAAATACTGTTCTTGAGTAATGGCAGCGATTTCTTTACGATTTCTGGACAGCCATTGATAAATGGCACCGATTGGCAACGGGTGACGACGTTTGGGATGGGCACGCTGAGCCTATAAGAGATTCGCCGATAACCTTATCTAAAATTATTGGAATTGCAAGAGTAGTAATCCCAAAATAGTGTTTAAATATGGTGCTTTGGATGAGACCAATGCATAGTAAATAACTGCTAAAAAGTTTAATAACTTTAAACAATTGTCGTCTACAAATGTGAAATGTACTCTGGATACCACTTTATTTCTTTAAGGATGGACTGCTACTCTTGAAAACTATGCAATATGTTTAGTAAGCTCCAGGTTAATACGAATGGAATACGTAGAGACATGTTATTGTAGATCTTCATACAATACAATACTTTCAACAGATCATCTTGGACACTATTATTGTAATAAGGCAGATATACATATCATAGTAAATTTACTTAACAAAAGCGTTCTTACAAGAAAATTTCTTCAAGACCTTCTGTTTTAGAGAATAAATCAGCGCAGTCACAATGAAGACTTGAAAAACTTCTCGGCCGCAAACTAAATTTAATATAAAGATTAAGGAAGATAGCTTGAGATTTCTGAGGGAGGAAATCAAATTGACCTTGCCAAAGATCCCTGTAATAACGCTGACCCTAATTGAATAACCTTTGAATAAAATATATTGTATGATGTCGTGAATTAAAAATGAGTCCTAACAAATGGATATAAAGATCGTTCTCGTTTATATGGAAGTTAACTATCAACGTTTGGAATAAAATTGGAAGTAAACAGAATGGTTGCGTCGCCTGAGGGGAATTGTTCGTACAATCTCGAATTCACAGGACGGCACCCAACAATGTAGGCACGCAGTAAATTTGTGTTTTAAAATCAAATTTCTGGTGGAATTATTGTTTGGAAATAAATTTACATTTGTGTAATTTTACAGAGCTTGTCAAATGACTTATCACCGTTTTGAATTTGTATATGGCGCTTTATGGTTTTGAACTGATACGTACTGATTGGGTGTCAATCGATGTTATGTTTGTTGGATATAGGTCTCTTTCCACAATTGGAAGAGACCCGGAGCATCACACTTTTTTTATATGATGGAGTAGCAAACGAGCATGCAGTCCACCTGATGGTAAGTGGCAACTGCCGCCCATGGAC
>DWRA01002114.1:0-14814 GCA_018250295.1 Spathilepia clonius
GTCTAGGTAGTAACAGAAACCACTTTGTGGCAAGAATATTATAAAGTATCAATTATGTTAATATATGAGTGTCATGCTCACATGCACATATGCTAATATGTTCAGGCTTTTAAATGTTGTGCACTTTGTATTACAAAGTTAAACACATTTCCCTCTTTCTTATAATTTAATATATATAATTATAAAAACTGAAGTAGCAAACAAGCATACAGTCCACCTGATTGTTAGCAGTCAGTGCCGCCTGTAACCAACCCCGTATAGTAAATGTTTTGTCTGAAGTCAATCACAAACGCATTGCCTCCCCTGAGGACTCATCAATATGAGGCTGACTTGCATATATATATTTTTTTTGCTGACTTGCATATGAGGTGACAATTCACCTCATATGTAAATCAGCCCACATCCACATCCTTCTTAGTACCTATCTGGTTGAACCATACTGATTTTACCACCTTCAAACTTATTTTATGACCTTTGCATGACACAAGATTACAAAAATCTTTATAAAGACCAAGGTGACTTTTATATGCCTTTTAAAAATATTTTGATAAAATTACATTATAGAACTTCCTAATAAATCACAATCTGATATAACTATGTTTAGTCAAAATTTAAATAACAAACGCAGTGAGAAAAGACATTGAACTTTAGTTCTCAACTCATTGATATTGTAATTGGATAAAATTATTTTACAAGTCAAATATTACGGAACTAATTCAAATATTCAGTCTTTTTTTACTTTAACTTTCATACTGATATTATATTCACATGAAGTAGACAGACATGGATGATTTATTGTACATATAATTATATAGAATTTATAAGGTAATTTATAAATTATATAGGTAATTTAAAGCTAATTTATAACTGTAAATATATTAAACGGTCATTTGTAATAGATTTAGAATAATAATTACAGTACTAAGGGCAATTTTAATCATGCATTAAAGTTTGATTAACCAAGTATTTAATCATTCACTGCTTGGTGCAGATAAAATTTACAAATATTATAAAAATTTTGCACATACATACACAAAATTCTATTTCTATTAGAGATCTAAAGTTTTAATTTTATTTAGCACCAGATGCACATTCACATTAAACGTCTTTGTTGCAATCTCCAAATCTTTGTTTCCAAAAATTCTCAGAACAGTTCATTTCATAGCATTTTCTGTAAAGTACAAAATTTATTCTAAAAATATACTTCTGTTTCCAACCCGAGCAGAGTAAGAAACATATCTAAAGGCACTTTTACTTCCAATAAATTATAAAGCTACTATATGTATATCAAGTTATAGAAAGCTGTTATCAAAGCTGGGTCACAGAAATGTGATAAGGAAAATATAATATGCAGTAAAACCATTTAATGTAGGGTACAGACATTTTTGAAAAAATTGTATAGGTAAGATCAATAAATTTTGTACTTTTGGCTTAATGGATGATGAATGAATGAGAACATTGATATTCTATTAATTATTTAGGGATTTGAAGATGGTAGAACCCTTTGTGGTTCGACTCCTGCGGACACACCATCACATGGACTGCATACTCGTTTGGTGCTCCCATGGGTAAAATAAAAATAATAAAGCAGTTTGCAAGAGTTGCTTGCAACCATAGTAGTGAATGCTGCCCATGGAGATTTATAAGTAACCCGAAATAGGATTAGAATAGTATGTAAAGTCAGCCACAGATGGATTTCTACCCCTGAAGACTAAATTAAAAGGCCTCATATAAGTGCTACTCTCTTACCAGACCATCAAATTTTATGTTAAACTCATAACCAGATTTTTTCTGTAACTTTGTCAAAATAGTAAAGCGCTAATCAAAATAAAGCGGCTGCTTAAATATACAAACTCATTCGCACAGAGCAGGTTAAAATTGACAAAATTATATCATAGTAAAAACAACCACATTTTCTAAAAATAGGGTAATAAAGAAACATGCAAATGAATGCAAGCACATGCTTTTGATTTATTAAGATTATGTTTTTAAATGCTGATGTGAGAAGACAAGACCAAACATAACATTATAATATATAAGAATTCAAATAATTAATTGATATTTAATAGTAAAACAATATTTTTTTTACGTAAACTTAAAGGACATGATAATGTGAAATCCATCAATGGCATTGTAACCATCATATCTAAGCAAAAAATACAAAAGTCAATGTTATAATAGTTCTGTGATAAATACTACTCTGATAAGTATTTTAATAACAATATTTTACATGTTTATAGTGTTTGTGTGTTTGAAATTAATAGCATGTATTTAGCATGAATATCCAAGCAATAAACAATACAATTAAATAATTATAAATAACAACAACTCTCCTTTGCAACACAACAACATTCAGTCTACACACAAAATAAGCGTGTGCAAAAAACGTGTGACATACAATTTCTACTTCACTACAAAATACATGATAAATGGGCCAATTACTGACAATTGAGACTTGCATAGTGTGCAATACGTGGTTATATTAATAAATAGACGCACGGCACCCACTGTCTACCTCAGCAGCTGTCAAAAATAGGCAGGCACCTTAGCGACAATCGACTGCAAGCCCGTGGGAGGCAAGAGGATTAATAACAACATTACCTCGGTGTCGTGCTTGTTGTAGGCGAGGTGGCAGCCGTGGCAGCGCCCTCGTTGATCAGAGGTGCGCTACTGCACCTTTTCAATATGTTTGGAGCGTCCACATCCATTATCTTACGGCCAACATTCATTCACTGACGTATCGCGATCCGTGTAGTTATATGCATAAGGATTGCCGAAACGAATAGCGTTCTACTGTTTATGTAACACTATAAGTGCACTTAGGAACGATCTATAGGACGAGACACACAACTAATATGACTACATACATATTGCTAATACGTAAATGAAACGATAACACAAATTAAAATTAAAATACGCTACTCGCAAAGCTAAAAGGAGGCTCGAGGCTGACCTGTCAAACCGCCGCAACAGTAACGTTCAAAAAAAGTAAATAGCCAAATAGCCACATTTAATAGCATTTCAGATCCTTTGAATAATATATAAACTTCTGTTATGTTCACAAACAGAGGTCAAGAAAAATAAAAGCATGTTCTACTTTTTCTTAAGTTAATAGTAAATTTTAATCGTGTTACGATTTATTAGTTTACTCTTCAACTTTTATCACGGTAAGCTTTTTCTGAACGCACAAAAACATTAAAATGTCAAAAGCATTTAACGTTCCATATCAAGCAAATTATAAGTTTAATTTAAGAAACGGAATTATCACCGTTTGTAGATAATTTTTGAATAAATTATTGGTGCTATATATGTTTTAATTCTCATTTTTCTTTATTTCTTAGCGTTACAAAATATATATTATTATAATAGATGAATAATTCACAATAAGTAGAAATATCACTGAAATAAAGTTTTGACAACTTCGTCGTCGTTTATATCCAAACGAAAAAGAAACGTTTTGTCCAATTTTGATGAATTGATTTAATTTAAATAGGATACGTACATTATCTTTAGAAGATTGCACAAATGATAAACTTCTTAAATTGTAGGGAAACGATAGTATTCTTGAAATGTATTTAAGACGAAGGTGCGGCTATGTATTTATATTTCAATTTAGAATTTATAATATTTAAAATTAAAATGAATTGTAAAAAATACCTACATAGTTTTAATTAAAACTTTGCTTTTGTTTTACAGTGCAGTGTTAAAATATTTAGTTTTAGCACCTCTGGGCATCGCTGTGTACTGTGAATGGATAGTGTACGTGATACAGCCTTTTTTCTTTCAAGAATTAGAATGTTCTTACGACGATAAAACATGTACAAAAGTGTTGTTTATTGCCGATCCACAAATACAAGGCGACTCGGCAGTTCCGCCTCCTCTTAACTATATATTTAATTGGGATAGCGATAGGTAAGTAACAAACGATATATATTTTTTTATTTATATAAATAGTTTTAAATTTCTTGTAAAACTTCCATTTTACAGATATCTAAGGTCTACATTCTCAGTAGTGCTCCAGCATTTCAAGCCGGATGTCCTAGTGTTCCTTGGGGACCTTATGGATGAAGGTTCCATTTCAACTATATCACAATTCCATAACTATGTGAAACGTGTAATGAACATATTTGACGTCCACTACCCTGTTGTGGTAAGTTAATATAAAATAACAATAGTGTTATATATAATATAAAAGTTAATAATATACTTGAAATAAAACTATCTGGTGTCAATTCAATTGTAACAGTTATTTAAAAGGTGTGTATTTTTTTATAAGGTGAGGTAGCAAACAAGCTTGCAGTCCACCTGATGGTAAGTGGCAACTGCTGCCAATAGGCATCTGCAATCCACTTCAAAGAAAACTAGAAGTTGACCACAAATGCGTTGCTCCCCTTGAGGTCTAAGTTGGAATGCCTCAGATAAGTATATCTCCCTTCAAATCAGAGGACAAGCACTTAGCACTAGTGTTATTGGGCAGAAATGGGCGTGGCGGTGGTGCCGCCAGAGTTGAACCACAATGGGTTCTACCACCATCAAATTAAATTACAAATTATGCACATGCACTTCATCCGATGTTCAGTATTGTATGCTCAATAGATATCTGTGACTTAAATCATATGCTTTGTAAGGCCATGTCCAAAATGTCGTAGAAATAGGTGCATATTTAAAAATGGAATATATTATCGTTGCGTTATTTTGTATGACCTCACAGCAAGTTTGGCTTCCTGGTGACAATGACATTGGCGGTGAGTATGAGCCAATCAAGAAGGACAAGGTCGCAGAATTTGAGAAAGTGTTTCAGCAACCACAGATCATAACATACAGAAATATATCCTTCTATAAAGTGAATGCTATCAGTCACAGCGTCCCAGAAGTCTCACCGGATCCAGATGCGAATTTTAAAATTGTTGTATCTCACTACCCTGTCATTTCCAAGACTATTTATGGCCGTCAGGTAAGCTCTATACATACAATTACTGTTTTTGTCCTTTCTGACACACTTTACAGATACTTACATTTCTTCTGGTAAATACAAGTTGTAAGGATGATTTTTTCGTGAGCAAGTGCATGCTATGCTCGGTGTACTAAAAAAAAACTCTTTCCTGACCAAGCTATTCTGACTTTGTAAATGGTAGCGAAATTTGGCTTCGTATTCTAATGATATTGTAGGAGGTATTTACCTAAATACAAAATTTCAAGAAAAATGTTGGAGCCATTTCCGAGATTGTTGATATATATTATACAAGAATTGCTTGTTTAAAGGTATTAGATAAATATTGACATTTATATTAATAAAATGATGAGAAACCATTATTAATCAGCTTCCAAAGAGAAGATATCGAATTTAAACAAAAAATATTTTGTAACATCTGCAATTTCCTATTGGATAACAATTGTTCTTGTTAATTATTTAACATTTTAATTAATTTCAGTATATGGATGTAAATAACTGAAAGATGGCCATGTTAATATAAATTTAATAACATGTTACTGCTTTGATAGCATATTTTTTTTTGTCAGGTGGATGCTGCAATCCGTCCAAATATATACTTTTGTGCCCATGATCATGAATCTAAATATGTTAAACAAAGTAAGGACTTCATGTCTAAACAGACATACCCTTTCCAATATGGCGCTCCGACATTGAACTTAGTAGCTGATGAAGAGTGGTTGTATGAAATATATGTACCAACTTGCTCATACAGAATGGGCACCAATAAAATGGGTTTTGGAGCGGCTGTATTAGGTATGTTGCCTTTCACTTTCTGATGACTTTCAAAATAAGTGGCAATTTATATGTGTTTATTTGTAGAATATTAAAATATGACAATGTTCTTTGTTTTTTAGAACTAAGGCAGTTCTGTTCTAGCCTCATGCAAACTTTTTAGCCCTAAACCTACTTTCCTGCTTTATTTCAGAAAATCACAACCAGTATTTGAGGTATACAGTATTTTGGTCACCACAGAGGTTTCCCCATCTTTATACATATTTATTTGTCAGCATTGTCCTTGGTATATTTATTTTGAGTGCTTGGATAAGACGTATATTTTCGAGACCTTTGCGCCTGGACAAACGTGATGATGGTGTACCTCTTTTACATCGAATTTAGTAAAGCTCTAAATTAGGTTTTCGACAATGTTTTGTACATTTTTGTGCAATTTTGTAGCTCGATTTACGCTTTAAATGTTTAGATTTATAATAATGACACTATAAGCAATGCAAAAAGTAAAACATAGTCTCGAAATTAACAAATAAATATCAACCCTTAGGTTCAAAATAGATATTAAAAAAAGAATTTAATTTGTTACTGTCTCAACAATATAGTAATAATCTTGATATCAATTTTACTGTAATGTTTTGTACCTATTACTATATGTTTTTTATTCAAACCAACACTGTTATATTTAGTGTTATAGGATTTTGGATTAAAATAGGAACAAAATAAAGTAGCATATATTTTAATAACATGTATACATACAGGATCTATGTTTATTTGATTTTTAAAACACCATAGTGAAATAAATTTAATAATAAATAGGTGTAAAATAATGATTTAAATTGATTGAACTTATTTTTTAGAACAAATATATTTTGAATAGGATACAATCATCCTTGTAATAAATATAAAGGAACATGCCTGAACAAATATAGTACTAAACAATTTTGTTCAACTGGGCAAATAAAAAAACCATTTCGTGAAAAATTACACATTTAATATTTTCCTTTATTATTTTTAGATTTAAAACAGGCATGTTGGTCAAGTATAATTATCATCCATATTTCATAAACTTATTTTTCAACAGTATTATTATGAGTTAATTCCAATAACATTCTTAAATTATTAATGTCATAGTATAACAATAATAATTGGTCATTGTTTTTTAACATTGTACTAGTAGGTAATGAACATTTCCGTTTAAGTATCGATTAAGATAAGTGTATAACAACATAACATAAAAATACTCACTTAATAATGCAAATAAAGAAAGGCATTTGATATTAAGTAGTGGTAGCTTAGTGGTTGAATCTCTGTCTCTCAATAGTGGGGATCCGAGGTTCAAACTCCAGGCACACACCTCTGATCTTTTGAAGTTATGTGCATATTACAAATTAATTATCACTTGCTATAATGGTGAAGGTAAAGGGAAACATTGTGAGGAAACCAATATACCTGAGATATCTATATAAAAAAAAAAGTTTTCAAAGGTGTGTCAAGTTTACTAATTTCCACTTAGCCAAAACGGTGGACTATGACCTAACCCTCTCACTCTGAGAGAAGACCCATGACCAGCAGTGGGACAGTAATGGGTTGATAATGACTTGATATTAACTGAATAACACAAGAGTGGTACTGACAGCACATTGCCACAGGCTCCAGGTTTTACCTGAGACTAAATATTTACACCAGCATTAAACAAGTAACCATACCAGAAGTTAATATCTATTTTGAGTTATCACAATGGGTATGCAGTAAGCAAAAAATGCTACAAAACAGTGTTAACTATGTCTTTATCATTTACAGATTATTTAGTCTAATATAGCCAGTCTGAAAGGTAGTAACTCGAAAGAAACAGAGGCATTTTCCAATAAAACTGTCATCAATGTGGGACTGTGATCATGTTTATTTTGTATGCAGTACCACATAGTGAAGCAGTATCAGAGCAGTGGACAACTGTTTTATAAAAATATAAGAGCCATCTCTATCAAACTATACTCAGACTTGTGTGTTTTGTACAACAAAAATATGGTAATTACTTATACATATTATAGTCTACAAAATGTTTTATTATTTGCCAAAGAACCATGACATGCAATGTTTAATGAAACAAACAAAACATTTCCTTAGTTTTCCATTTTAATCTTAAGATACATAATATGAGAATGAGTGAAGATGAGCAGTAAAAACTATAATCATAGTTAATAGCTATAGTCCCTTTTGTAGAACTTAAAATAATGGTGTGTGGTGTTGTCTCGCGTCTTAAAAATAGTGTGTATTGTCTCGCATCTTGTATGGTAGTAGATTTGATATTGTATATTCATTTTACAAGTTTTATGTGATTTTTTAAAATACAATAAAGCTATTTTGTTATAATGGTATTTTTATATTGACAAGCCCATTTTATTTAAATATGTTGTTGCTGTTATAGTAAATATCATGTAAATGTTAAGTATAGCAAATGCAACACTAGTAGGAACTAATAAGGTTTGCATTGACATATTAATTATTCCAGTTATTAAATTTGCTACCAAGAAGTATACTAATCCATTCTTATTGATATTACTTAAAACTAATGGAATGTCAAAATGAAAATCTGTTTCGTTGTCTTCAGACAGTACTTCTAATATGTATAGTAGTGTCAACACAATAATTAGAATTGTTGATACATATAAACAATAACTCGCATTAGCTAATGTCCTTGATGTTGGCATGCAATAATTCACAACATAGGATAAGACTATAAACAATAGCGATCCATAGGTAAATTTAATTAGTAATTGATATCTCTGAACAGATTGATCACATAATTCCTGTTTTATATGCACAGCAAACAAGTACAGTGAAATATAACCAAGACTTGATGCAATCCCTTCCCTATTTGCATCTACAAAAGAAATTCTTGATGTATCACTAAATACCCAACTTTCTAAAGAATAGTGTAGTAAAAACTCATGTAGCATTATTGTACAAATGCTCAGCCTCAAGGGGTGGGTAAAAAGCAGCAACAAAATGGAACAAATAAATTTGCAAACAGCTAAAGTGAAAAAGAAATTCCAGTGCACACCATACTCGGACACATGCTCCTGATAATCCAATTGCTTTATCGATACAAACCGTGCAATGCCAAGGATTACTAAAACAGTTATGAATTTTAAGTTTCCTTTCAAGACAGACACAAAATTATCCCTAGACACAGTTCTGTGTACAAGCCCACTCATCAGGACAAATAAACCAACACCTGTATCCATAAAACTGTATCCAAATCTTTCTGTTTTTGCCATGTATCTAGGAAAATCCCTAAAATCGACTGCCAGAATACTAAATACTGTAATGAGATATGTTAAGCCTCTCATACACGATATTGACAGTAACATCTTAGATTTAAATCTATTGTTGCACAGAAATGCTTTTTGAAATTGTGATTTACTTAATACTTTTGAGAACGTATACATTAAATATATCGTATCAATAACAATAAGTATACCGATGTAACCTGGTACTAATGTGTGGACGAATATCATTGGTAATACTATAATAATATACTCGTACAGGTACTGAACAAATTCAGATCTGTTCCGCCGTGCTATAGAAGTTTTAAACGTACATTGTACAGTATAAAATATACACAAAAATGTGTGTAGTAGTGATGATCCATGGTTGTTTTCCATAAAAGATTCATGATATCTCTTATATTCTGTCGCATTCATATTCCAGGCTTGCAAGTGCGAAACATCAATTGTTTTTCACAAACTCAAAAATGACATTGAAAATATGTAACTATTTTATTTTGCATTTTACTTCAATCACATCTATTCAACAGTAAACAAGCAGTTATTAAAATTATCTATTTAACATCCAATAAACACTGTAACGTACAATAATAAACATGAAAAATGGCACTACGAATATCAAAGAAATCTTGTCAGTTGACATTGACAGTAACGTTTCGTTTTTGGTTAAACTATTTATGTACCAAATTGTACCGGAGTACTTTCGTCAGCATTACTTCTTGTCTGAGTGTAAATATTTTATAGAAATTGATATAAGTACTTTCTTAATATGTACTTGTTATTAAAAAAGTTATCAGTTTTCTTCAGATATCCATTTTATCTATTTTATCACTACGCGAGTACTACGTTTTCTCGTAGTTTTGTTTGTACCTATGCACACGACAGAAGTCGGTTAAAAATACCAGGGCTTGGGGTGATTAACAGGGTGAAGTCTCAGGTATATTGTAAATGATCGCACTCATCTTTTATTTTCTGGCAACGAACAAAACATCGAAATGAATTCAGTTATACTAGTAGTAACAAATGTCCACCCTAATTAATAGATTATTATAATTAATAGATAGTGATCGATAAAGTTATTTGGCGAAGTTTTATTAATCTATTGTTATATAATTATATTATATTCTACTTTAATATATTTGACAAAATTAATGTCATTTGATGTAATTAAGATCAAAAACACGTTGTAAATAACATGTAGGACCATTACATTTTTTTGGTATTATTTCTTATTTAAAAGGTACTCTGTGACTTTTTATTTAAAAATAAGTTATGTCGGTACCTACTTCGAACAGGCACAATTTTATTTCTCATATATTGTCACTATTGGAATAAGTATAAAGAGAAATATTTTACCTTAAGTCAACGGAAACGGATCATGTATATTTGATATAATAATAAACATTTCCATAGGTGGTTTACAATATGCAAGTAAGGTGTGTGGTAAGGGAGCCATACTTATTCAAGGCGTTCTAATGACCATGGACATAATTATGTAATTAACCTCAGATCAGATTAGATTCCTACCAGAGTCGACCACAGATGCGTTGCCACCGCTATATCTATTTTTTCAATATCTATTTCTAACAAGGTGACAAATCAGTAAAATGAAATCAAATATAAACAGGCATAAAGATGAAGAAATTATAACTATTTTAAACAATAAATAAATGAAAACCTGAAAAGGAAACTGCTATTTGTAATACAATGTCACAACCAGGAAAAAAGAAAAACGCTATTATATCCTATATGTCTAAAAGAAAGAGATTTAAGAAAAAGTTTAGAATTAAAGAATGTGAAAAAGTAACAGGATACCAAGCTAATAGCAATATCGACGATAGGCGCGAAAAAGACTGGTTTACCGATCAGTATGAGAAACTAATTGGCAAGCCCTTGCCTAGGAAAGAGCTTAGTACAGACGAAGTACTACGGAAGCTACAGGAATCTACGAAATATAGATGGGTTCCTGAAGCAAATACCTATAAGAGTTTGGTAATATACAACTGCAGTGCATTAATATACCATCACTAGATTGGTACTATATCGTGTAGCTACATCATCGTAATCTCATGCTCATGAAAATAGTCAGTAGGTGTACTAAATCAATTGCTGAATTTCGCGAATCACTTTAAAGGATTCATCTTCATATATTTATCATTTACTAGTACTTTATACTAGCGTGTTCGTATTTCACCACCTTCGTTTCACCATCCACCACCGTTTGTACCAAAAAAGAAACTTACTAAGTAACGTACGTACGTAGTAAACGTACTAAGTAACTTACTAAGTAGGTTTCTTTGCATTATGCCTATATAAATATAATATTGGATATATTATCCTACATAGGCATAATGCACCTATCCTTTACGATATAAAAAAGTATATTGAACATTGTAGACCCCTCAACCCGGCAACGTCCATTATATTGAGTGGAGAGATCCAATGGTCAAGGTGTGCAAGTGCCCAGATAGAAATTGCTCCTGCACTGGAACCAGAATGTTCCCGCGGAAAAAGATTCCTCGCGGTATTACTTATCTTCGTACTTACTTTCTTTCCTAGCTTTGTAAAATTCAGGATATTTTTGAACACTGATCCATATAGACTATTTACTAAATAGTTTTTACAATTCTTGTTAATGAATACGTACAAACATTTTATCAGGACAGCCATATATCAAGTCTCCGTGGATTCGGAAACTGGTGAAGCCCTTCAGAAAATCTGCACCGCCGCCCACAGAAAGCTTCGTACAGAGACTGGCGGCCGTCGTCGGAGTGGAGGCTGCGGTCTACCAGGACTTGGAAAGGAAGGGAATTTGTTAGTGTTACAACATTTTCATTCATAATTGCGAATTAAGAATGAAGATATAAAAGTAGGTCACAATAACAAGTAATTTTGGATTTCAAAAGTAGTTATATAAACAAATATGTCACGAGAATGCAGCTGAAACTTATGATATTGATGTTTATATTGTGATCATGTGCCGTTTCTATAAGCTATACCTACGACAACCGATATTATGAAAGATAAATCATTTGGAAAATCAGAGAAAATGGATATTAGAATCGTAGTGTCCATTTCTTAACCACTGAATAGTAATATGATATTATTTCAGTAAATATAAGAGGAGCAGAATTTTGTATGTCAAGATGTATAAGATATTATGGACCTGGAAACATGCCTACCAGCAAGTAAGAAGCATAAAATTATATTATAATTATAATTATTATATATATTATTATATTACCAATATAAGAATACCTATCTATTTTTATCTACTAAATTATACAACTACCTATATCTAGAAACTTTCACAATGAAATCTGTTGCAAATTTTATTTGTTTATATAGCGTACAGTTAAACACAGTGATGTTTTAAATCTTACAGATATTTCTTAGACAACCAGAAGTTGCAGAGTTACCAAACATCATTATTAGATAATGTATGTACTTTCTCTTCTTTTTATCTCACTAATTATCAAAAAAATATAATCCTGAGATCTGTTTCTTTCTAACCTACGTATATTTACGCGGCACTAAATACAAAATATCGATTTAATAAGTAGGTATGTTTGTTGTTCTTTGTTATATAACGTACCTACTGGTAGTCCACCAACCCATTGCTATCCCACTGATGAGTTGAGGAGAGTCTAAGAATGAAAAAGGTTGAGCTCTTATAAAAAGAAAAATGGTGTTTGATAACAAATAACGTAACAGTATATTATATAGGGAAAAGAAGACGATGCCCGAGTCTGCGACAGTTTCTCCTGCACAGGTAAGCTCAGTTCATTAAGAATGAAGATATAATGTGTACTTTACTTAAAACTTAGGAACTCCGTATAAAAAAATCCTTTTAATTTAGCTGCAATGTGTAATTACCATTTATTAGATTAGACATTTTTCAAAATAGTAGGTATCTCGTATTTCTTCAAATCGCGTCTTTCTTATCTAATCTCAGCATTGTTTGCCCTGATCTTATGATTTCACAGTATCAACTCAATCAACTGTGGGGCCAACGGGTGAATTAGTTATTGGTGATGTTTCACATGTACTGTACAGTACTCTTGGTGATGCTATTGTGAGGGATATTGAAGGAACAGAGCTTCAAATACTATCGTATAAAAGGTATTAGAGAGACTTTAAATTTAGTTTGATTATTTTTTATATCTATACAAAAATAATAAAAGAAACTTAGCAATAAAATGCCCGTGATTTTAATGTTTCATATTTATTTCAGTGTCACCGATAGCTGTGAACACAAATCCTATAACTTATGTAGCTTTAGTAAACTATTGGGTATACGAGAACTTATAAATATTAAGGAGTAAGCATTGTATCTTTAAGTTTCTATTCTTTATTTACTTTATATCCTTTTAATTGACCTTTGACCAATAACCTATTTTGACTGCATCCTTTTATCGTTTTTGCAGGCTCAAAAATCAATTTTCGCTGCTAAAACAAAATATTTATACGTCAATCTTTGCGATAAAAGGCAAGTAATTATGACTTCTAAATTATTAATTTTAGTGATATTCAAATTATAAAGCGGTTTTATTATTTTGCAGAGAAAATTTCTCCCGAAAAAATAATGTAAGTCCGGACAATGCATTTTCACCTTATTTATAAGATTTCGTGATTGTTTTAATTTAATATAGGTTATATATCTTTATCAGCCCAAAACAAAGTGTAGAGGACTGTGAAAAAAAAGATGATTCATCTGAGGATATCACAATCCCCACACCTTATAAGGGTGTTGTGTTAAAGGCAAAGAAAAAGGCTCATGAATGTCTTGCAGAGAACCAACCTCCGCAATTTTCTCTAAAAGATAACGAAGCTGTCCGTCTAATGCTGCCAGAACAATTAAAACATAAGACATCTGAAATAAATAATATTTCAATGGTACCAAATAAATTAAATTCAGAAAAAGAAGCAATAGAAGAACCAACAGAACAACGAAAAATAGATGTAACACAATCTAAAACAGGTGCAGATATTGAAATCCGAAAACAAAAAAAATCTATAGAGAGTAGCGTGTTGTTCCTTAATTCCGATCCTATAAATACGATCTGCGATGTTGCCCCTAAGGAAACCAATAAATGTCTTAGTCCTTTACTCATAAAATCAATAGGAATATCGGAAAGTACCGAAAATCACGCAGATTTAATTGAGAAAATAACAGAAAAGTCTAAAAATCTAAAACGAAATAATGAGGAGGTAACCGAAGCTAGTGAATTAAGATTATTATCAAATGAAACGTCTGTAATTGGAACACATACGGAACGAACCAATATTTTTTTTAAGAAAAGAGTTTATGGTATATCCATAGATCAATTACAAAATATTAATATTAAGAAATTCATAAAATGTTTTAGTGATAATAATGGCGTATTCATTCGTAGATACAAAGGAAAACAAAACCAAAAAGGTTTACAAGCAGATGGTAGTAAAAGTATTCAGTATATCGATGAAACGAAAAGTAAAAATAATGAGAGGCAAAACCGCAGCTATACAAAATCCCGTCTAAAGAACTCATCAGTGGAAGAAACTAAAACAAAGGAGCAGGTTATTGGTTCCAATCTGCTAACAAATTGTAGTATTAGACAGATAGCTTCAAGACGAATCGAATGTAAAGATGAAGAAGTAAAATCGAACCATAATATAAATACTCTCATTACAGAAAATCAAGTTAATTGCCATAAACTTCCAGATTTAAGTTTAAGTTCGCTGAGAGAAAAAAACATAGTTAATTCTGTTAATACTAATATTGTACTACCCTCTCTTCAGCAACCTGAGATTTATAATATAGAA
>DWRA01002115.1:0-14813 GCA_018250295.1 Spathilepia clonius
TTGGGATTCTAGTCTTATCTGGGGTGGATCACAAATGTCCATGGGCGGCAGTTGCCACTTACCATCAGGTGGACATGCTCGTTTGCTACTTCATCATATAAAAATAACAAAAAAAAAACATTTACAACATTTTAAACACATCGTTTATATACAAATTAATATTTCGTCATTATAGGTTTTTACTTATGACATAGTTTTAAATGATTATTTAAATCTATTTATTAGTTTTCTTTATTGAAACGACACTGGTTGTACACAGCATAACTCCCAGCGCCGCAACAAGAAGCCGAACAAAAAACAAATACAAAAATCGAAAGCTAAAAACGCAGTCACAAAACGTGTCTCCGATGATTTATTTAACGCAATGTTTATGTTCTCCACTCCGACAGGACGTGAATGGTGTCTGTTCGTCTTAGTTTACATTATCTACAACACCACCCTTCACACAACCTCGCCTTATTGCTAAAGAATTAAGACTTAAATTGTGTTTAACGAGCTGCATTTGTAAACTGGTTGTTTCTTAACTTGACAATCTTAACTTGACGTTTGATAAAACCTTATTTTAATAGCAATAAGGTAGACATTTCCTAAGTTAAGGGTCTGTTGTTTTGGTGAGTGGTGCCGTGGGTGTGGTGCAATGGGCGAGCGTGGGCAAGGATCGCAGCCTTGTCTTACCTCGTGGTTTTTATGACACATTACGAATGCAGATTCCTACCAAGATTAATTATAGATTATAAATAGTTGTGGCCGTTAAAACGGCTCGTTTACTGCGGATTTTTATGGTCTTATACAGTCCCTCGATTTTTATGATGGGACCGCAAAGACAAAACACTATATTCTATGTAGTAGAGACGCCTTTGTTAATTAATTCTACTTTATTGTTTTCTTTAATTGAAATACGGAATACGTAATTAACATATCAGACAAATAATAGAATGAGCGTCAACAATAAAATATACATTATTATTTCCGAAGAATTTTCATATTTGTATACGGAAATAAAATATTATTTTCACCATTAAACGATAAATAAAGTTGAATGTAGGTGTTATGGACAATTAAGCATTAAGCATTGTTTATTATGCACCGGTCATGTAATAAACAAGGCTTTAAAAGTTTGAAATGTTATCAAAAACGACTAAATTAATATACTACAGCACACATTAATAACAATGATTTTATCACTATCCCGACTTTGTTAGATTCACTCTTTACCCTAAAGACCTTTTATGGAACACAGAGGTAAAGAAACTAAATAATTCAACTATGTACGACTTTAAAGGAATAAATTATGCAACAAATTAATTAGGTTTGTAAATGCCATCAATATAACAATAACGGAGCTGCGGGTGTACACGTTCTATTTTCTAATGTGGTCGCACCGCCCCTTGAGAAAGTGACTGTCATTGTCAACTGGCAGTGGTACTGTGGGTCGCATGCGCATGCATTTCGATGTATGTTTCCCAAATGTGAGAAAGCGCTATTACTAATATTTTGCTTTGACTCCTATTTTTATTTATTATTATTAAAATTATTTTTAGTTATTTATTTATCTGATTTAACTAAAACTATTTTATATTATTTTTGATTTAACTAAAATTATTTTTAGTTATTTATTTATTTTAAAAATTATCCGTATTTTTTAACTTTGCTAATGGATCGTAAACGTGTTTAGTTAAAGCCGGTGTCTTTTCCGCGAAACAAGGATTTTGTAAGAGTTCTATTAACATCGGTGGCTACCAACATTCGGCCTTCAAAATTAAAGTTTTTCTGAAAAGTGGTTATAATTTTTTGCATACTCTATAAGGTCAGAAAAAAATGTTAACTTTATAACGCAGAAACTCCCTTTTTTATAACATTATACCTACATATATAAATTGATATACCTATAGGTACAAAATTATTAGATTTTATGTTGCAGTGTACCTAGAGTTAGAAGCGAAAGTAAATTAAATATCAATTTATGACCAAACTACAGTAAGTCTTCAAATATCATTTGTTGATATTAATTACCATACATCTTTTATATTTTTTTACTACCTTTCAACCTGAAATATTTTCAGGAAACTTGGAAACTGCGTATTCAGCATTCAAACAAATTCTCTGGCATATTGTATTGTGAGTTACCATTTTTATGAAAGCAATGATGAAGCAATGCTTTTATTCGAAGAATAGTGTTTCCAATATGGCGAAGTGTTCAATACAAAACATCAGGTTTTTTCCTCAAAAATATTATATCGGGGAAGCCAATTTGGCTGAATGCGTTGTAGGTTGCCGCAAAAATTTCGATTTTCAATTTCCTTTGTGATTCAAATTTTTAAAAGTTGAATGAATTTATTTTAAGTTATTTTATAGGTTTATTCTTTGTATTAACAATATGCAGTCTCCTCCAGCAATATATATGGGACTCCAATGCAAATTGGCAAAACCATTAGTACAAAAATGTTGTCACCAAACAGTACATTAAAATACAGTATGTTGTGTCCTTTTATAGGGATTTCGTCTATGTACGATACCCAGTCTCAAAGTACACAAATACCCAGTGCTACTCTCGTGACTTTTATTTCGATTATGACCTTCAGATAAACTTTGAAAGAAAATAAATCAGAAGCCTGTAAATTAGTCCCACCGGGATGAGATTTAAACACTCGTGTGACATTATAAATTCGAGTTTTGAGCGAGTTTCATGAGAGTTGTGTTTGCTTCGATAACAATGAGTACCACAACAAACATTAAAGTTTAATGTTATTTTATTGCGTCTCCGCCCGCATCCTTCACAGGGTGGAGAAAAAAAACAAGTCTAGGAACGCGTGTTTGTTTTATGGAATAATGCATTCGTCATTCCGGACGACGGGACAACCCTTTCCGAGTTGACATATTATTATTTACTTTTAACTTGAACCAGAGGGACGCCACTAGACTTCGTTATTCTGTACTTGTACGCATAATGGGACCTTTGAAAGGCGTGGTACATATAGAATAAAAATGTATTGGTATGTTTTTGAAAAAAAATAGTCTGATGCCTCATGTAGGACTATAAATATTAGTCATCAGTCAGACATCTATTTTTTAATAATATTCCTTTTAAAATAAGGATCAAACGGATGGTGCATTGATTAATAATCATCATTTTTGCCTATGTAAATGTTTTAGTACCGCAATATTCAATAGGTTGTTTTGTGTTAAAGCTTTTTACAATTATATCCTTCATATACGAATGCATTATTAATCAAATAATAAAGTATTCCACGACTCCATTTCCCATATTAAGACGCCGTGCTGTTGTCACGTTATTTAAGCTCAACATTTATATTCACGACGTCCTCTGTTTCAATGAAGTTTCCTTTTCCACATCGATCTTGTACGCCAAGGGTTTTCATCCCTTACTTTATGATTTCCCATGGTGCTGTAATCCTTTACCAAGATGTACCCTTCAAACGGAGCTTTTAGCGAAATATCCGAACGTATTTGCCGATGGCGGCCGTACAGCCGGTTTTAGTTTCATATTTTCACGCGTAAAATATGATATTTGAACTTCTTGAAGTTTTCTTGAAAGTTATCTAAAAGATGACGTTTACCTTACTTGTCAAAAATAGCTGTGTGAAACTAGCATTTCATGTAGAAGGATAAATAAAAAATAAGCGGATGTTTTTATAACATGAAAGTAGCAAACAAGCATACAGTCGACTTGATAGTAGGTGGACACGTCTGTAACTAGCTCTATACAGAACTGAGGTTCTACAGATGCGTTGCCACTCTTGAGGACTAAGATGGTCTCTTCATATTTAAGTATGGTGTCAACAACACCCTTCAAATCAATGATCAAAAATAAAAAATAATATACAAGAATCACAAAATAAAAGTTATAAATTATTCTAATAAGAATTTAATATTTCAACATTACACAATTATAATAAAAAAACAATATTCACAGATTTCTCGAATACCACTTGATATTCAATGTCTTCCATTTCCAATAATGGTAATAAAACTTCCACTCAAATTCAGTAAGAGAATCGATTACGGAACGGAATAACACTAAATATCGAATTACAGTTTACATAAAATAAATTAGGCGTCTAAATAAATTATCTTGAGTTACAACTAATAAAACTGTGTCACCATTTGAGCGGCCGTTTAATTAAATTTTAAAGATTTTTCTCGTAAAAAACTATGAAAACGTCATAAATTTCGGGTTGTTTCAAGCGCGCTTAATAGAAACATTAATAGCGGTCTCACCTGAGGCCCGCCGCGTGAGAATATCGAGAAGGTGAATGAATCCTACTATGTGTCTTCGATCGATTGAAAAACCATAAAATGCTAATTCTAAAACGTTTAACAAGACAACAAAATATCACGAATAATTACGACGTTTTTTCTAGTTAGTAAGTGTTTTATAGAATGCTCAAAAAGATAGAAAATCACATGAAATGTTTTAGCTTTACTTTACAGTAAAGCGTATTACTACATATACATAATAATATATTTTCAGGAAACGTTAAGATATAGATTTTTTAAAATATATTGGACAATTATAAACCGTTTTATTAAATTAACCAATATAACCAATATAATAATAGTTGAAAGACGCAGAGGCAAGTCAGTTGTTGCAGGCACATTAACCTAACGGTGGTACCAGAGTCGCACGACAAAAAGTTCTACCACCTTTAAGTTGTTCCATGTTAATATTACTTAAATCCTAATAAGAATTTATTTCTTGGGTATTTTTATTTTTATATGATTGTACTTACAGTCAGCCTCGAAACACCTGTTCGATGACTAGTTTATTGTATGTAAATTAAAAACAACCTTTAAAATGTCGTTTGTTCGTGAACGTGATCAACATGGCGGGTAGAGAATAGCCGGCATATTTGATAGATCTTTTGCTCATTGTAAATATTATTTTATTACATACTTGCAATATCGAAGTATTAATATTTATTAAAACGACTTGTTTAGAGGCTATGAAATCCAAATGAAACTTTCTATATTAGTCTTTACATCTGCCATATGGGATGTCGATTTATACACAAACGCTTCTGATTATACAAGTAAAAAAATCTGTAAATGATTCAATTTACAAATTAAACTCTAAAGTTATTTCGACGAACTGCAGCGAATACATAAAAACATGCTAAAAAGTTTGAAAACTAGATCTGGCGTCGGTAAAACAAAATCTAGTCAAACTACCTGAGAGAGTTTTGCGAGTAAAATTATTCAGTTGCACTTCGAGTTGCCGTGGTAGAGCCATCCTATTAGTTTTGCGGGAATTAATCTGTATGCAAATTAAATATTCCGCGTAGTAACGAGGGTCTGTTATTAATTTGTGCGAATCGGTCCCTGCAAATCCTCTGTGACTATGTTTTGGTTTGACTAATGACTAGTGAATACCCTCAGACAAGCGATCATCGGAATATTTTATCGAGCACCTCATTAATTTAATTAGAAAAAAAAAATAAAAGCGATTTTAATCAGTTAATAGGTTTATTTTAATTAAGACCTAAGTTGAGTAATGAAATAATTTTCGAAGAGTCAGGTTTCCAATGAAAAAGAAAATTGTGAGTCAATAAAAATTGCAAATTCAAAGCGCCGTGAACTATGCGGAGTACCTTCCGTTAATTTTGAAGTAGGTATAAAAATGACAGGATTTTAACAGAATTAATTGTTAAATAGGCACTAACTAAATTCTTTTTAAAATGTTTTAGGGATAATTGAAGGTTTTTTCGAAAGGTTGGAAGAACATTGATGTTTTTTAGTTGTGATCTGTATCTATGATCTGAAATATAATTAATCGTTAAGTTGAAGTTAAGTTCTTAAACTTTACTATTTATGCCATATATTTTTTAAAATTTTACGGCGATTTTTATTTTAAATGCAATTGCAATAACTGAAGATATTTATATTTTGTTTTATTTTTCACTATGTTTTGTGTCTCATAAACTTTACATTTATAAAAAATATTTTTAATTATAATCTATAAATTTTAAAATAAAAGTAAATGTCATTCTACAATGTTCAAATATTCTATGCAGATAGCATATTTATTTAGCTACGTTTTACATCGTGTTACTATACTTGTATTGTCATTATGCAGTATGAATATTCCATAGACCAGTTGATCACAGGATTTGCCTAATAATTAAGTCGAGAAGCTCTTACGCTACCTAATTAATATTCCTGACTGTTTACCAACATTCGCGAATTAATTGCGCGAGGTTACTAAGTTCCAAAGCTTAAGTTTCAAGTCGATAAGTGCTTGTGTCTATATAAATAAATAATATCGAAGTTTATAATTTTAAAGTTACTGTCATTTTATAAGATGATATGATGTCTTTAAACGGTAGAAGTAAATAGTAGGAAGCTATTTATAATCTTTTATTTCACTTGTGTCGTTAGTTCGTTTGTCGGTACGTTAGACCCAAGCTATTGGGTTCAAATTGGAAGTCGCGTTTGGATTGGATGACGGTGCATGATTAACTTAGTGACGTCATTCTAAATCCAATATGGCGGACGACCCAAGATATATTTTATGCACCCTTGATATGGGTATTACGAAAGGACTTTTTGACTGAAATGAGAAAAAGGCTTAATTTTAAGAAGATTTTTTAAATTCATTTTTATTTAAGTACAGTCTCTTTCCAATGTAAGTTAGGTAAAAAAATATTTAGGGTTCTTGCATGAAATCTTAAAACCTATGAGAAGTTCGCAATAAGCACGATTGGCTCGATTGAATTTGTTAACAAATATTGTTTAGGTTAACTTCGTCCTGAGATGTCATTTTTAATAGGCAGGCCTTGTTTTTGAATTTGTCCTTTAAAATTCGAACTTTAAGAAACTTTTCCAAATTTACAGATTTTTAACGGGAGGTTTTTTTTTTAATTTTGTGTTCTTTAAGTGGGAATAATTAATATTGTACTTACAATTCGTAAAGCAGCTAGAACAGAAGTCGTGCCGGTAGAATCTGTAAAGAAAAAATTACGATGAAATAAGATTACAAAATGCAACAGATCACAATAATCACAAAACTATTTTTTCATATCATATAATATATTATCTGTTGCCATTCAACGGCCACGCACACAGTCACACAGATAGTGTTTGTCAGTGTGTGAGTGTTAATGTTAAAAACACATAAAGTATTACATTTTTCTGTTTCGTTTTTTCAGTGGAAGGTGGATGTACATTTTTATAAGCTTTTATTTAACTTGCAGTGTAATGTATTGTTTGCAATGTAGGTCAAATTAAAAAAAGAAAAAAAGATTTAGATATGAATTTATTGGTACTGCACACCATAAGGCGTCTTTTATAGGTATACAGACAATGAACGTGTCGTGTCAGGCATCATGCTTCTCTGTAAAATATTTAAAGGGAGATATTAACAGTTGCTGTAATTTTGTTATTTTAATAAAGGCCAAATAATCGTACCTACTCGTACGCAGTCATTCGATTCTTTCCGGATTTCAACTGAGCCCGGAGGGACTTGGAATGATTTTTTTCCATCTTTTTGAAGGAACCAGCTGCCTCGCGGCGGGGTACCGTTTTTTCCATCATAAATATCAATTCACGGGGCAACAAAACGCATTTATATTTATTTAGGCGTCACAACTTGTGGTCTTTCAAGGGGCACACTTATTCCACTCTTGCAAATAACCTTTTTTACCCTCGACTTACAGAAAATCTGGTCAACTGTGAATAGAAGTCACGCAATGCGATTCACACGAGTGAATGACTTTGAAGTAAAGTGCGAACGTTATAATTATAAGAAGTTACCTACTACAATACGAAAAGGTAATGATTGTACGACGAATTGTGTCGCATATTGCTTCATTAATATATTTTTGACTACTTGATAAAGTCAATGTCTTGAATGTTAAATTTTAGTCAAAGTGATGTACTTGTTTTATCACAATATCTTTAATGTAGGGAACTTTTCAAGTTAATAACATTTAATTTAGGCCTTAATAATGTCGTGTGGACGTTTTTAATATGGACTAAGGACACGCTATGTCGAGGTAGTCAGCGACGTATTCAAACAAAAATATTGAAATATATGACATCTCACTCACTTGGCGACGGTTCTCTGTATGAAGTCTTGCTTTGGCATAATGGCGACCTTGCCAATAAAATTTAAAATGAGTTAGCTACGTAGAATAGGAGTCGCGAGGATGGTGTGCTGGAGGTATTCAACATTACGTAAAACTACTTAAACTGTGCTGTTTCCGTTTATTGTTAGTGACGTTTACTTATTTATGACTTTTTGTTAGTAACAGGTGTCCAAGCTGCAGTAACAATGTCAGACAGATTGTAAGCTTGTTTGCCATATTTTAAATTTATCAACAAATACATTAACGTATAAAATTAATAAAGTGTCATCGAATACAAGTCTAGCTTTCATTTACTTTAAGACTATGACCGCATGCAGGTGGTCTATTTGATTCGGTATAGCGAGAAGCATTTTACGATAAGCAATTCCTATTTATATATACGGGGAAGTAACCGTAACATCAGTTGAGAACAGCGGCAGGCGGCCAGACATCAAAACATCGGGGCAAAATTTCAAAGAGAATCGCTCGCGACCACAGAATGCGTTAACTTAATTCTGTTTGCATTGCTTTATACCGATTCAAAGCTCGGCAAATTATTTGTAAACACTCGCTCCAGGAACTCTTGATTTAAACGCAGCACGTGCATGCTGCGCAGTTTGTTTTGGCGCGCGCCGCCATCTTGTTATGCTCAAAATGGCTCGGAAACGCGAAATGGCCGTCCGTGACCGTCGCTTCCACGAATTTCTAGAATAATGACTTAATAGTTAAACTTTAACTGTTAAACGGCTCAAGTTTGAATGGGCGATCGTTGAGTGGAAAGTAATGGGTCGAATAATCGCCAGTATTCAGACGAATGGCACTTTAGTAGTAGAGAAGGTAGGTATTTGTCGATTGCTAACAGTTCGGGCGACATCTTAATGCTTATCGATGGTGATTTACATTTAGAAGTTGTAATTGATTCTATCTTAACTTTTAGGGTTGTAAAGCAATAAAAATGATTAATTTAAGAATAAGTACGCAGAGAAGTAGGTACAGAATACTGTAATCAGAATGTCAAAAGCATTGATAACTTCATGTCAATGGTAGATGCGTGAGGTGCAGGTAGTAGAACTCTTTGTGGTTCGACTCAGTGTGGCATCACCGCCACACCTTTTCCTGTCTAATAACAGCAGTGTTAGGCGCTGCTATGTTCTGGTTTGAAAGATGTGTTAAGGGAAACATATTTATCCCAAGCTTTTCAAGTTGTTCCTCATGGGTAGCAATGCATCCGTGGCTGATCTCTCGTATGATTTTAATCTTACCATCAGGTGGACTGCATGCTATTTCCATCGTATGAAAAGTCGTTATAGGTATCACAAGAATATATTTCGAAAAACTTTCGGACACTAATAACAACATCAAATTGAAATTTATTTCACTTCAATGAGTCTTTTGCAGTAGATTAATATTTTTTGTGTGTTATAGATATTTTTTAGGCAAAATACCTTTTTCTTTGCGTGACAGTTTATCGTGACGTGGGCCGCTCGCCACAGCCGCAGACGCAGGCCGCAGCTCGTAAATCGTCTCCGACAGTTATCGGGGGTCACATGGCGCCTCCGGATGGGAAGCTGTCTGATGCTACGTCTTTATTTGTACAGCTCTTGGATCGCTTCCAATAAAAATCAGTAGGTACTCACTAATACCAGAAAACATGACCGATCTCTTCTGCACTGGTCTAATAGTTTGATAGGTTATTGTAATTTTGTGTTAATATATGTATTTCTCTACTTGAAATGTACAATATGTTATAAGCACCTAGAAAGTTGTGGCAAAAATCTGATCGCTTTTTTCTGTGTCTAGATTTTTATATCTTTTCGATTTATATTTATCATGAATACTTTACCTAGCTCTCTAGCAGCACAAGAACTATATATTTTGCTATCATTTAGTTATTACTAGTATTTGCGTAACAACTTATACAAATATATCTATTATACATATATTTGCATATATAACAAACAAGATAAATGGTCAGCTGTTATTGAGTGGCAACGGCAGCCCACGTCAACCCAGTCTCAAATAGTCCTAACTACTCCAGGAGGCGATTAGTAACTGACTTCAGATGGTTAATTTAACAAGTTATGATCGTATATTATCGGCAACGATAGTGGAGTGTCATGGCGGTGTCGAAATCGCGACAACGTGGCACCCGCCTACTAACATTACGCTCAGATTAAATCAACTGATTGGGAACTAATTCTGTCACCGACTACAGGTACGCGTTTACACATGGTAATCTGTGAATAGAAAATAATTCCACTTCGGTCAGTAGAGAGTTGCTTTTCGATCGCCAATAAACGGCTTTTAGTGTTTTTACAACGTCCTGTATAAGGGTAATGTCAAGCAATAATAATCTGTTAGTTGCAACTTTAAAGTATAAATTGGGTTGTGTTAGGATAAGCGCTATAATTATGTACAGGGGGTGTTGAAACCTAGAATGTGCAAGGCGTTAAATGCATAATGAGCCCATTCACACCACGCGACACGCTCACGACTAGTTTGGGAGCAAGTATTTAAGAAGTCTTAAGTAAAGTCATTTTTATAGTACTTTAAACTTTAAAATGTGATGCTTCTTATACAGAATTCTTATACATAGGTATTAATATAAAGTGGATATACTTTCTAAATAATGCTTACGAACGACTTTTTCAAAACTTGAAGAGAATTCTTCTATTTTTGTAATAGAAACTATTCCTGTGTAAAAACAAATTTTCAAGATACATTCTTCGATTAAATTAAATCAAAGTCATTCATAAAATTTACGAAAATCGTACCGTATAAATAATCCGATGGGTTTCATACAGGGCATAGGCTGATGCATTAGATCGATAAGCGCTAACCAACTGATTATGTAATTTACCGTTCATAGCTCAATACTTACATGCACAGCCAGCTCACTGACTATAGTACAGGGGCTTTATTTTCAATATACATTCATTTATTCTAACATTCAATGAATTTTATGGTCAATGGTTAATCGTGTAATCACGTAATTATTGACCTGCCAACTAATGAACTTGAGGTCTGCAAAATGTGCAAACTAAAGGTGCTTTAAAATGAGTATTATAAATTTTAAAAAATGTTCTACAACTGATACAAGTTCTATATTGAACCCATTAGGGGCATCCATTAATTATTGAAGGTTATTTTGGAAAATTTTCGACCCCCACCCCTTTCTTGGCGAGAATTGTCTCGGCCACCTTCTTTTTTTAGTTTGTATGCATATTATTGTGTAGGATTTAGTAATGTTTTGATACACAAACATACAGATAGTTTAATCCAGTTTTCACGCAATTTTATACAGTTTCTTGCCGAAGTCCCTCTAAATGCCACACATCTTTAGTCCTCTTATTTGACATTCGCTAGTGACAGACCAAGTATGTAAGTATCATGCGGTTTCGCCTTGTAAAATTAAGTGAAATATAAAAAAACTAGCAATATTTTGTTGCTTCGATAGCTTTTGTTCACTATTTTAAATTAAAAACGAAACATTCTGAAATAATAATATTTTATTTCACATTTTAGCAAGATTTTTATAAAAGTAAACACGTTGTTAAGCAACTCCATACTTTAATTTGCCGTTTATTCTTCTATCTTTACCCAGAAATTTTTATTCGAATCCTTTCAGTACTTTCTAAGGATAATCAGTACACCGCTCTACACGTCGCTGTAAACTGTAACACATATACATATGCGGTAACGCTTCCACACGTGAATCGCGATGAATTCTTTTAAAGTCAAGAACGCGTAAAAATCTTATCTGAATTTCTTGGCAATATATGAAACTATAATGTTAACTATGATTGCTCATTACACGTCACACCCGCTGCCCCTGAAAGCCAGTTGGAGGCGGTTGGCAATTAGCACCGTATTACCGGGCAATGACGCCGCGCAATACACCGTCATTACTCGCCGCCCTTACGGTAAGTAAAACATACTCCTTATTAAGTTGTACGGGAAAGTAAAAGTGTACGGATTTTGTTTGCTTTGCAAACGTTAGCGGTATGTTTATTAGTATATTTTTGATATATGTGTTGTGACAGCCGTTTTTACTTTTCTGTCCTGGACAAAGACTGCGTGTGAAATAGAAAAAATGCATTTGCATTTTTTTTTTCATACTACGCCTTGATTTTGTCTCGCGCTCTAAATTTTGTCTGAGCTTGATTACAGATTTGCAAGGACGGTAGGTATCACTTACCACAAAGACTGCATGATCGCTTGTTACTTCTATAAAATAAGAAAAGGCCACTAAACCATTTTAGTGACTGCCTTTTCTTGTTAAAAAAAAATCCATATTTTTAAATCATGACCGAACGCAGAAAGTCATTAAACCGTGATGCAGTACCGCAGTATCTATGGCCAATCGCGAATCGCCGTTGGTATGAGCCGGAAATCTAGGCTTTAACTAATAGGTTTAGAAAATATAAAACAATCTTGTTGATCTCGTCACTAAACGAGACAGTCTTTGCTTTTTATCTTTCTGTTTTTTTCCACTTGTGCCACAAATACTTTATGAAAAGGCCATAAACTCACTAGAGATAAATCTTACATACGATACTTTATTCTGTTGGAGGGTCGAAACATGAGACCCCCGGTTGTCCGATCGATCGGCCGATACAATCGACACTCGATCGCCAGTTGTTTTATTATTTATGAACGCGTTAAAGATATCTGGTTACGACAAAATATTTACTGATTCTTATAAAATGACGTAAGAATTTTCGATTCGATTCGATTCAATTCGAATTCGATTTTTAAAGAACCCTTCGTGGTTTGTTTTCTTACCTATTATCTCCCGTGAGGACATTGTGAAGCTGCTGAGTTTTTACGTTACATATTCTTAAGATATTGGTAAGTTTTCTTTTATAAGAGGAGAAGTATAATCGAGCTTACAGTTGATCTGATAACGTATGGTCACTATTAGTCTAATTCGCCTCATTAACAAATTGATTTAGAAACATATATCCTAGTGCTCATTTATGTTGTATTCAAATGTTTCTAATGCAACTTCTATGTAATATTTTACTGTCCCACTGCTGGGCCCACGCCTTCTCTTAGAGTTTGAACGTTACTGCCCCACGTTGGTCATGTGCAAAATAGTAGATCTTACTCCCTTACTACCTTAATTAATTTCTAATACGCACATAACTTTGAAATATGCGAGGTACCTGAGACTTGAATATCGGACCCCGACTAAGAGGCCGGGTTTTAATCACTAGGCTATCACTATATTTAATTATATATTACTGTCACTAACCATTAGCGAGTTTAGTTTATACAATATGGACCTATCATTCCTTGGAAGTTATCGCATCACGGTAGGAGGTGGTCGGGCAGTGCATTTGTCACCGGCCACCGCCATATATCACGAGATACGATCTCACGTCTCTTATTCATATTTCTTGGCGGACCAATGACGTGTGGGCGCCGTGGGTGGAATGTCTATGTCATTTTTGTTTTAGAAACCCTTCTGTTTAAAGAATGATGTTCTTTAAAATAAATTTTATATTAATGAATTTTATATTCCATAAATAATGGATGACTCTAAAAGGTACTCAGCGCGAATTTTAGCCAGCTTCGTGGATGGAAGTTTTTATGCTCAGATAGCTGTGTAATTTTGAATCTTGAATTCAAGTATTGTAATGTTACTCATTCGACTGGATGTATCAGATTTGACAAAGTACGTGAAGGAAGCTGAATAATATTATAGTAAAGGTAAGAATATAAATTTAAGAAATCGAACCTAAATTCCTTAGAAATTCTCCTGATTTTTTAAGTCGGTTAATTGAATAAATTATTTTGGAATCATTATTCACTTGATATCATAAAAAATAATTTCACCATCCCAGTCCCTTATTTTTTATTCGCAAGTGCTGTACTTTGAGAAAAGTATAGTATGTCACTTCTGTAAGTCAAACAAATCCAACGGCATTTAATATTTTAAAATCCGTTATATCGTTTGGACTCCAGGTCATGTCACGGAGAGAGACATACATACTTTCGAAAAACATTATCTTCCGCAGTCTTGTAATATTAAGTCTAAGTTATAGTTGTATAAGAAATTGTCTATTAATATGATGTAAGTATAACTATGTTGTGTAGAGGTCATATTTTGCTCCATGAGTGAACATCACAAATAACGGACGTAACGAAGGACAAACGAATATTTTGCTCATAAAATATTACATTATTGAAAAGGATACTACGTCTACGCCTCATTGTTATTGAAAACTTTTAGCTCGAGAAAAGTTACAGCATTGGCCCTTTGGGGATAAGAAAAATACGAGCCGATAAATTTGCCCGAATTACTTTACTTTGCGCCATATTGTGCCAATGAGATATGTGACGTGATTATTCTTAAACCACAGAATAAATAAGAGGCAGAAATATCTACTATTTCAGAATTTGTATTTTAGCTATTTCTTGGTGTAGAATAGGATATGCTTAACATGCTGACAGTCACATTTTTAAAAGCTTTTATTTTACCTGCTTTATTTGTGTGTGTGTGTGTTCGGTCACATCTTATAACTGAATTTTAAACCAGTTAACATCAGCTGATTGAACTGAAATATCCGGAGTATACGTATAGTTCGGATGATAACGCCTGATTAGTGACTTTATTTTTAATCCAATATGGCGAACGCCCGAAGGTGATGAACTAGTTATTTGAATACGCTCCCATAATATGGACATTAAATCAAAGGATTTTCTGAAATGGACACGAAAAAT
>DWRA01002116.1:0-14812 GCA_018250295.1 Spathilepia clonius
ATTACCTTTTATCTACCTGCAGTTAACGATAAGAGATTAAAAGGGACGAATTTTTAAAAAGTTAAAAAACATTTGATATCTCAAAAACGGTGACATTTTTACTGAGGTAATTTTTTACTATCTGAGAGGCCCTGAGCTATATACCCCTTAAGTTTGTCGTGGTACTTACGGAAACCCGGTATACCAATATAGTTTATATTGCTCCAACATTTGCAAGAAAAGCGCCGGCCTGACAAGTTTTAACGCTAAGTGTAAATGGGTGAGGTGAGACGTGTTTATGACAAACGACCCACGTTCGCTGATGAACTTGGCGATACGATAGAGCAGGTGAAGGGTTCCTTCATTGTTCGTTTGGTTCAATGTTCTGGATATTTGTTATATACTGACAATTTAATTACAAAATTATTTGTGCGCAATACAGGAGTAAGCTCAGTTTTAGTAATAGCTTCGTACCTTGAAAAACTGCGAATTTAGTACATGAAAACAAAATAAAACTTTTCCCGTTATATAGAGTAAATTAGCAATTAATAATTACACATCACCGCTTAAAATCAGATGGACTAGAATTAAGAATTAATATATTAATTTAGAATTAATAATTAGAATAGAATAAGCCAATTTGCTATATCTATTACCAAATGACAATTCTCTTCTTGCAACTTTTCCAATTCATTTTCTATTAAGCGTTTTTGTAAATCCGAATAATTAATTTCGAATATAATACAGTTATAATGAAGAAACGTTAACTATAAAAACCAATTCCGCTTTTTTTGTTAAACGTTTTTCAATCACAAACAATAACAGAATTTAATTAACAGAAAAAAAATAAAACTTTTCTCTTCGCATCTGTTTTATCTACCGGTGAGCGGATGTGCATTGTACAGTAAATAAAAAGATTGAATGTTCTCATTTTATTTTATCATTTTCCAATTTTTCATCACAATTTCCGTCAGCGCATACATATTTCAGTATGTTCAGGAATATCTGAATATAAAATCATATCGCGTTCTATTCCACAGACCGAGTAAACATTTCAAAAGACCTATCCATTTCAGAGGCCGTATGGAAATTGTGATACGATACAACAAAAGAAAAACCTGACTTACACAATGAAGAACCGCTTAGAAAAATAAAGTAAGAAAAAACATAAAACATTTTAGAACCGCTAAGTTATGTGTTTTTAATATGAAATATCTTGAAAATAAATAATTAAAAATTGCTTAAAATAGATAATTATAAAACTTTACATATTTTTATTAAATACTAACTAAACGAGTTACGTTACAATTCCGTATAAAACAAATTATTTCTCCAATTCTTTTGAATAGATAAAGTCCTGTACAAATTAGTTCAAAACAGAGCGGCGTAAACACACACGCAAAAATAAAAGCTATTTCAAATTGAAGCGTTAAAGTAATGACACCGTTTTGGTAAAAGCATTGCCCATTGTTATTACTATGTGTCACCCGATTAACCTTGAGCGGCCGGCGGCGTGTGAATAATGAGAAACTGTGAATAAATTTACGCATAACAGTGCGGTCCAACATTGTTATTATGGAAATGTGACGCGCACTCATTTCTGAGGGCAATGTTTCAGAATCTGTTTGACTTTCCCTTGTGGCGGTGCATTGAATTGAAAAATGCGGATGAACAGATAACGCTCAATTGCGTTGATGGCAATCCTTTGTAATTAGGCACAACGGTTGCCTCAAATTTGCTGTTATTCGTTCCATTTTGAAGCAAAAATAATCACATTTTCGACTACATAATTTAAATACGCCTAGAATATGCTTTATGCAGCTCCTGCGTGTTAAATTACCAGCCATGTTTAACGGTTTTGAAATCTTTTCCAGGCCTGTGTTAATGTACCAAGTTGTCACTGCGTGAAACATTAGTTACGATGATAAATTAATTATCCTTCGCTATGTCGGACACATCAACAATTCTAATGCTGCCTAATTATTATTTATTAAAAAATATATATTCCAATCTAAAAAGCAATTCTAATGATGCCTAATTATTATTATTTTTTTTTATATACTACCTAACGATAAGGCAGACGGGCTACCTGATGGAAAGTAGTCACCGTCGCCTGGACATTGCAACACCAGAGTCGCTAATGTATCGCCAGCCTTGGGGGAGAGCTCTTTTTGTACCTTTTTTGAAGAGCCCCATGTCATAGCGCGAGAATACCTCAGGAGGAAGTTCATTCCACATTTTGCACGTTCGTGACAAAAACGTCCGTGCAAACCGAACCGTGGGGGACCGCCACGAATCCAGCTGATGAGGATGGAACTTCATCCTTCGGCGTGTGATACGGTGAGGTAGTAGGTACTAAAACCTTACCTTTTTGTGGGATAGATCTTTTCCTCTTATTCGTTTTGGCAATAACCTTCAAATCGTGTTTAGGCTTCAACTGCACCTTATTGAACACGACCTGTCGTTTCAATTTCATTGGATAATATTCTTCGTCGACAAAATCTACGTTGTCCGCGCAGACCTTCGGCTTATCCTTTTTCGGGTTCTTCGCCTTCTTCGCTTGGGTTTTTGGGTTTTTCGACTTTGGTTTCACCGGGTTTTTCAGTAATTCCGTTATTTTGCTCATGCTGCGGTCCATTTCGCGTAACTGTCGTCTCTGTTGAGCCGATTTGAATCTTGTGATTATGGTCTCAACGGGCATCGCTCTAGGCGAGCTCTTGGCTGGTTTGGACATCTGTAATCATTGGGTGCGTTTTGTATTTTTTTTTTACATTATGGAGTAGGAAACGAGCATGCAGTCCACCTGATAGTAAGCAACTGTATGGACATTTGTGATCCACCCCAGATAAGAACAGAATCCCAACTGAAGTCGCCAGATGCGTTGCTACCTCTGAGGACTTAGTTGGAATGCCTCGGATAAGTAAGTCTCCCTTACCACACTTCAAACCAGACAGCAGCTTAACACTGCTGTTATTAGGCAGAAATAGGTGTGTCAGGTGCTGACGGAGTCGAACCACAGTGATCTGCCACCTTTAAAACCTTTAACTGTCAGTAAAAAGTAATCTTAAGTAAGCTTTGGATCGCCAGCCTTTACTGTCCCACTGCTGGGCACAGGTCTCTTTTCAGAGACAGGACAGTCCACCACACCAAATGCTCAGTAAACTTCACAGACCTTAGATACTTTTTGTAAGAACTCTCAGATGTATTGGTGTCCTCAAAGTGTTCCTTCACCACTATTATTTTTATAACTTTATTTTTCTACACAATTTTAAAGTTACAATTTATTTATTTAATTCATTGTGATGCGTAGTCCCTCTTGGGTAAAAGCCGCCATCTTGGCCACCATCCATTCACCGCTATAGCAAGTGATAATTAATTTCGAATAAGTTGAAAATTCATAGGTGCCTGAGAACTACAAGCTCCCGATTAGGAACTTGAGGTTCTAATTAGGCTATTGCTTTTAATCTTTGTCTATTCAAAGTGTATTTTTAGTTTAAAGTTTTAAAGGTGGTAGAACCCTTTGTAGTTTGACTCCGGCAGCACCACCGCCACTTATTTCTGCCTAATAACAGCAGTGTTAATCGGTGCTGTATTCTGGTTTAAAGGTTGTGATGAGACTTATTAAACTGAGGCGTTCCAACTTAGTCCTCAGGGGTAGCAACGCATCTGGTCGATATCAGGTAGGACTGTAATCTTATTTGGGGTTGATTACATATGTCCATTGGCGGCAAGACACTTATCATTTAGAGGTGATACAACCCTTTGTAGTTCGACTCTGACGGCACCACCACCACACTTATTTCTGCCTAATAACAGCAGTGTTAAGCGCTGCTGTCTTCTGGTTTAAAGTGTGTGGTAAGGGAGATAAACTTAACGAGGCTTTCCAACTTAGTCCTCAGTGGTAGCAACGCATCTCTGATCGACTTCAGTTGGGATTCTGGTCTTATCTGGGGTGGATCACAAATGTCCACGGGCGTTGTTGCCACTTACCATCAGGTGGACTGCATGCTCGTGTGCGACTCCATCTTATAAAAAAAATGTAGTGACTACACTTTTTCTATTGTGTTTTGGTTTGAAGTTGTGTGCTAAGGGAGGTATCTTAGTCCTCAAGAGTAGTAACATGTGTGGTCAACCTCAGGTAGATAATGAGGTGAAATGTTGCATACGCGTTTGGTCTGGATGACAACGCATTATTAGCTTATTGACATCATTCTAAATCCAATATGGCGGACGCCCCAAGACGGTAAACAATTTTTTTAACTCATTCATCAAAGGGTTTTCTCAGAAGAACAGTCAAAATAAAATGACGATGCTATAAGCTTATTATATTTTAAACTTTTTTAATAAATGTCGTTATATTTGAACACAAAAAATTAAAGAACAAATTTAAAATATTTACACACTTCCTTATGTCATATGACATCATAGGTGTAATACATTTAACAGGCATACAAATTGATACGAGCGTTGCACTAAATTAATACTAACAGTTATAAATTTTATCACAATATTCTATGGAGATAAACACACGAACATAACTATAACCATTACAAAAGACAGATGTGTTTGGAATATTATACACATTTGAATACATAACTTTACACCGTTACTTTTTTAGTTAAAAACAATTTTCTTAGTGGAATTGTTAGTAAATTTCAATGTAATCGATACGGAAGATTCTTAGTCTGCAGATTGTGAGAACTTTAACTTATAGACCTACGTAAAACAAGTTAATATATTATATGGAATATAATATTGTATTGTATTATAAGGAATATAATACAATATTATATTCCTTAATCTTCAGAAAACTTGAAGGTAGTAAAAATCTTTATGGCTCGATTCCGATGGCACCACCACGCCTTTCGACTCAGTCCTCAAGGATAGCAGAGCATCTGAGGCCGACTCGACTCGGTCTCATCTTACCTGAGACTGATTACGGATGTCCCCAGGCGGCAGTTGCGCTGACCATCTTCTACTAAATAACGAAAACATTTATTAAACTATGTACGAGCTTTCTAGCCTAATAATGTTAGAGTGAAAACGAATCAGGACCTAGTTTACGAAGCGTAGAGCGCTAGGGAACCGGTACGCTATATCGTTCAGTGGCACGTTTATGTAGGCCGTCAAGCGCGGGAGACACACACATGCAAGGAATAAGTGAAAGCCAGCGCACGCGACTCCCATACATCGATAGATTGATACTTTGCTTTTTAATTAACTACATGAAAGTGAAAATGCGGTATCGCTATAGTGTCAATTGGATGATGTAGAATATATTCTTAATTGTATTTATTTTAGTTAAGGTTGTACGTATACACAAGTAAACGCAGTAAGCGAGTGTTTGAGAGCAAGATGATTCTTTTTTTTTAAATTTTAGTCGTGTAAAATATTTATCATATAAAGATATTTATTCACTTAGCGTTGGTATAGTTTGGCGTTTTAGACTATTTGTATGGTTTCTAAAGACGCCAACACAACTGTTGTTTATGTGATCCAACTTTAAGAGAAACAGATATTGGAGATCCAAGGAAGGAACCCAAGACTTTTATTTGTCAAAATTACTTAAAACTGTTGAAGGTATAAAATTTTGGGTATATACCCATGTTATTTTACATTTTTAAAATTTAAATACAAAATTAAAACGACCAGTAACGGTACAACTGACTGTTGTGATACAAAAAAATATTCCCAAAAATGGCATTTAATAAAATACCTATCATACAACACTCCCATGCCGGTAGAATGGATTATCTACAGTACTCATTAAGCGATTAACTCATTTATCATACACTGGGAAGGCTGTGGCATTTCGTCTATTGTTGTTCTTAGAGTAGGTACTGAGCAAAAATACCGTTAATACTCAAATGATTTCTGAATTTTCGTTAAAATTGTTTCTATCAATTTTAACTGTTTATCAACTGAAATTTAGATAATTTAACAGTTATAATTCTTTGAATGTTTCATTCAATAATAGAATAAAATTATGTTTGTTATATTTTTAATAATAAATTTAAACTTTAATTAAAATTATATTTTGTACATCTACAGGAGTTGTTCTCTCTCGTATATTCCTTCTTTGGCGTTCTTTCGTTAACTCTCTTTCTATAAATGAAATTATCCTATCGCATTGTCATAAAATATGAGCGTTCTAAAACAGTAATAAAATATAAATTAAAAAAGTAATAATTTCAACGCAAATAGAAATATATCATTGTACACATTCACATTTATGTTATTTTACAATTATTTTTATTAATTTGTTACGTTTTTTTATTTTTCATTTTGTTTTTTATTTTTATATTGAAAGTAACAAACTAGTACTCAAAGTTAGCCGTGAATGCATCTCTTCAATCCCATATGAAGCAGCTACAGAAATTTTGAGTATCTTTTCATTACTTTTTACACGAATAGCTTTCCACGGTTCGAGTTTTAGCTTGTACTAGGAACCGAACGCACTCAGGGGGATCTTTTCAATTACGCTGGTATTGCAATCATATACAAAGCTTCAATTCAATTTTCTAACGAATACGGTTTTTATGTGGTCAAAACGGAAAAATACTGAGTTTGTTAGACTAAACTTGGTCTTTCTGTGACCTTTAATTGAATATATATTTTTTCTTTACAATAGGGATACTTTCGATACATACTCGTAGCCGTGGGAGTGACTCCGGAGTTTGAGAGATTTTTACTCACTAAAACCTTCGTGGAGGACTTCGAGATGTCCAACGGAGCAAAACCAGAGTCAATTGAGTATATCTAACTGTAGATATCAATAGTAAGTATATTCAATATTTAATTACAGGTACTTTGTATTAGATATATCAAACTAATACGACAAACGAGAGTGCAGTCTTGCTTGATGGTAATATGTCTATAACTCCATATAGAACAGGGGCTCGTCCTGAAGCTAAGAGGTATGTGGCTACTCCTAAGATCGCTTCATATTTCCTTTTGTGTATTAAAATGAGATATAAATAATGCGACACACATGCGTTAGTTATAGGCAACGCTTCCAGAATTGCTGCTATTCTATTACGATTGCTGCTATCCCAAGAACTAATGTGGATTTTCCAGTAGACCAGTCTTTAAGCCATTCAAACCAGAATACAGAGATAGTTCTTTTGTTAGGACAGTAATACGTGTACAGTGGAGATCCGATCAATCGGACTACTTGTAAGGCATCCACAGAATCGGATATCCGGATAATTGAATGTACGGATAAAAGATATTTTTAAAATTTTCTTTAAGGGCCCCGACCGACGCGATATTTTAAGCACTTGCGATTGACTATTTAACTGTTTTTTCAGAAGCTAGATTGGGCGCCGGTCGTAGCAACAATTGGTCGTTCGGTGAGGCAAATGAACGCAAAAATCGCGTAATAATCGATATTATATCAAAGTCGTTAAAACGCAATTCACCAAAATAGAATGCAGCAACAATGCGATAGCTAAAACGCGAATCGCCAATATTTAAAGTAAGAAGTCTTTTAGATCCGTAAATTGCCAAGTTACTTCAAATTACCAAGTTAATGGAAGTCTGGATAATCGATTTGGATAATCGAATCTGGATAATTTTATGATGGTGCTGGTGTGCATTGAAACGGCAGAGTTCTACCACTTAGTCGTTCATTTCTCTTGAAAACGTTCCATCATGTTATTAAGATCTAACACTCTTGCCTATTCTAAAAGTTTTTGCTACTCATAAGCAAAGATGTTAAGTGCGGTGTACTATACTTTTTTTAACTCCTGAGGTCACTTTCGTTGACACACTGACAATTGTTTTATGTCAATTGCGGCTTTAGTAAACAAAGCTAACGTGAAAGTAAGCTTTAGGCTCTCTTAATATCCACGGACATTCAACGAATCGTGTTTGACTGAATCATATTTTCCTATACAATATTTGGACAGGCACGGCGCGTGTCTCCGCGGATGTGTCACTGTAGATATAAATACGTTAATGAACATTCTATAGGTATAGGGGGTACTGTTTTGTCTGCTACGGCCTGCGTTTGATACGCTCTGTCTGTCGATATAAATGAAACCCTCTAGGTAAAGATTATTTAATTTTATAACAAGTCAGATAATCCCGTTATAGATATTTTCTACCTATGTATACTGAAACCCAGATGTATTTATTATGCATATAAAAGTTAAGACATTAAAGAGTCTTATAGTATTTTTTAATCGAAGTTACTTCGTTAATACCTTTAACAAGATGAAGGCAATATGTTCAACTTGACGGCAATTCGACGCCAAATGTTTTGAGTATAACAATTCAAAAGAACTTTTGGGAATGGCTCGGATTTAAAGACAATATTATGCCACTTGTTGATTTGGAGTCGCACATCTGCGATGCAAAAAATATTGTTTTTTTTTGTTGTTTCTAGAATTGGTCATAGATTGTCTTTTTTGTTATTTTAAGAATGATCATAGCAAAGACAACGTAGACTTGCGTTTAGTCTTTATCGAAGTACCACTATAAACAGATATTAGGTAATACCTATTTTTAAATAGTGTCTGTTGCTGCGAACTAGTTTTATATTTTTTTTCGTACTTTTTTATTGAAGGTGTAAAATAATGACTTTCATTAATATGATAACATTTCGAATAAGAAATATTAATGCATGAGTAAATACAAAATTACTGTAAGGTTCCAGTTGTTTTTTATTTTCTTCCAACATTACGTAAATATATTGTAATAATTAAAAAAAAAACTACAAATCCTTTCGAATGAAAGTTCTGGCCACATACACGAATGGTCAAAAAAAGAAAAAGAGAAGAATGAATTTAAATGTTTCAATGGAGATACCCCTTAGACTGCAGTTCTTGTTACTAAATATATTACGTAACCTTTGTGGTTGTTACCTTAGATTACATTTACTTCATAAAAATAGCAAATGCAATAGATATATTGGGAAATCAGTTGGAGAATAGAAACTCGTCAACGCTTTTAATTATTGCATCAAATCGCGAAATTTATCTTCGAAGCTGAAAAATACTATATTTTCTTTAAATAAAAGTAATAACTATTACACTTACATACAAATGTGCTCCACGGTGTCACACGCGTTAAAAAAACGTAATAATACATACATATAACTAACATTGTACACTTTCATTAAATTTTAATAACACAGAAATAATACGCGTGTGTTTAATTTGATGGGATTTAATTGCTTTATATGAGAAAGTCTTTTAAAATAAAATACTTTTCTATATAAGTCACCAAAGTTACTCCTTGTAACGTCAGGTATCACGCAATGAAGTCCCGTGAAGATCGGTCCAACCATTGTGAATATTAGCCGGAATAAACAGAAAGACAGACAAAAACTTATAATTTTTTGTTATAGGTACCATACACATATACTTCTATATGCATCCAGTAAGTTATTTTAATGTTATATGGAGACAGTTTTTATAGTATAACTTTTACAGTTCCAATTTCACCAGTGCTTTAGGAGTTAAGTTAAAACATGCGTAATTTTAAATTTTGTGTGAATAATGCAGTTACCGAGTAAAACAACACGATAATTAGTAATTAATCAAATCTTTAATGAGTCTTTTATTGAAATAATGCCCAATTAGTGATTCCTGTTTTAGTTACTACCGTTATCGATATGAATAGGCTTTTACGAATACATGTTGTAAATTGTTCGACACCTGAATGTTAAGTTTAGTAGCAATAAAGTCTAATATGAGGGTGGTAGAACCTTTTGTAGATCGACTCAAGTAGCACCTATTTTTGCCTAATAACAAGTTTTAAGCGCTACTGTGTTTATGTTTGATTGGTGTAGTAAAGGAGACATACTTATCCGTCCAACTTGGTTCTCAGGGGTCGGCTTCCGTGGTGGACCTCAAGTAGAGCTTTAATCTTGTCTGGAGGTGATTACAGATGTCCATGGGCGGCAGTGGCCACATACTATTGGGACTGCATGCTCGATTGCTACTTCTACACAATAAAAGAATCTTCAAAGTATTTATGGCTTGTATTATTTTCTTATGCTAATTGGGTGAATTGATGAGTAAATATGTTAAGCATTGAATACAAAACGTGTTTTGATTTTTGTAGCCTGTTTTGGTGTCAAAGCCCCAGTTAGGTGTTTATATAAAAAAGTCGTTTTATTATAAATTTTTTGAAAGAGGATAATGGTTAGCCAGTGTTAACGGCTAGGTATATTGTCTATATATCTACTTATATGTATATAATATAAGTAAAATTGATGTGTCTGTTTGTAATGTCAATATGACTGCTATTTACTGAATGCATATGAAAGTATTTACGGTACCAACAAAGACACAAATTACTACATTTTTGTTTGTCTGTCTGTTGCAGCTGGTCTTCGAAATGGCTGGACCGATTTTCACAGGACTTTCACTGGCAGATAGCTGATGTTATGAGTAAGGCTTAGGCTGCTTTTATTTACGAAAATGTGTTAGGGTTTCACAGAAAAATAAAATCTCATTAAAGCGCGCTCCATGTTATTAAAACTGTTGAAACATACAATTTCGGTAATATTTCTCGTGTTACATTTTTTAAAACGTGTATAAACCACCGGGCAGAGCTAGTTTTAAAATATGATTCGTTGAGCGGCGGGGTTGGTAACGCGAGGTTTTTTCGCACAATAAAGGAAGGTGTTGGATATTGCATTGTTTAACTCACCTTGGGCCAGAGCCGGCGCGAGGGCAGCGCTCCAAATAACAAGGCATACACTAAGAAACATTTTGCAATTGTCTCTCTCAATAAGAAAAACCAGCCATAAGCTGTCACTGACGCATGTCACCCCCGTATCACACGCACGTGTCACTGGCGCACACACTGGGAGAAATGGATTAATATTTCGCGCGAAAGTAAAAGTTTCCCATTTGATTTTCGAACGCGCGAGATCCGGGTGCGTTCGGAGCTACGTGTTTTGCGCTTGCGCTCGCGGCGGACTGTCATGGTTGCCGCGCCTCAGCTCGCGCTGCCCCCACCGTGCGTCCGCCTTTCACCGTTACAATTCGTAACCCGAAACACTGCGTTGAGCAAGGCTATATGACGATTGACATTCAACAAAAACGGCACGCTTGCCATACGGAAATAGCCTGTTTACACTTCTATTATGATCCTGGGAGAAAATGTCGACACTGCCTCATGGGGTCTTGTGAGCTGTTCTCAATCGATCGACATTTGCTTCACAGCGCTGATTTTTGAAACAGTTGAATTGCATGTAGTTGTTTAGATACGGATTGCAGGAAAAATTAATTGAAAGCCAACGTAAGTCGTAATACAAAGTATTGGTACCTATCTATAAGAATGGGTATTACCTAGAAAAAATATCGGACTTTCGGCAACCCTACGGATGCTAGAATTCTAGGAGTAGAGCTTTAACTATGTCGCGATCGCAACATCTAACACAGAAGCTTTCGTGTCATCATTAATCGAAAGAATATGGTGGTTCAAACTAGGCTTAGGAAGCGTTAAGACTTAGTCTTCCGTGACTAAAGATGACTATAATAAGGAGAAAAAATTGGCATAAGAGGGACTTGAAATGGGACGTCCTGGATTCCCAACACGTCTGGTAATTCTAAGTAGATCTCTATTGTTATTTTAGGCTTCTTTAGTAAGTATATATCCGGTAATTGACTTTTATTCGGTTGATAGATATTAAATTCTGGCGCATTTCAGAAACAGACGTAGAATATGCCGAGCTAGAAAGAATCATCCTTTTCTATACAATACTTTCATAATTGTGATTTACATATGTACACAGGATCGTGTTACTAAGATATAACGTTCATACAGATTGTATATAGAATGTAACTTTTTGTCTGTCACGGCCCGTGTCTGACACGCATGACTGTAGATAAAAGGCATCATAGCGCCTTATTTTATTTAGTCTTGGGCTTGAAGGGTGTGGTCAGGCATACTTTCTGATGAGGCTTTTCGATTTAATCCATTAACTATAAACACACTAACGACCTATTTGAATTAGGTCTCATGCCCTATTTGAAGTTAATTATAAAATTGCGAAATTAAATGCTACTACTAACATCAGATGAACTGCATGCCCATTGGCATACCTTCTTTCTAAAAAAATAATATTTTGGCAGTATATTTATTTAACCAGTTATTATTCAATATGTGTAAATGAGTGCATTTTTTGTTTAATGTTAGCAAACGAGCGTACAATTCATCTGATGGTAAGCGGCAGCTGCCGAATGGAAATTGTCAATCAACCCCAGATAGAATTAAAGCCTTACATTAGGACCATAACGTTTGAACTAAGTTAGACCGTCTCATAAAAACGTCCTTGACACCAGAACACAGCAGCGCTTAGTTTTTTATTTTACTTGGTGAAGTAGCAAATGAGCATGCAGACCAGCTGATGGTAAGTGGCAAGTGGCCCATGGACATTTGTTATCCACCCTAGACAGGGCTAGAATCAAACCTGAATTCTACCACAGATGCAGTGCTACCTCTGAGGACTATGTTAGAACGTTTCGGATAAGCCAGTCTCCCTTACCACACCCTTCAAACCAGAAGGCAGCACCGCTAACACTGCTGTTATTAGGCAGAAATAGATGTGGGGGTGGTGACGCCGGAGTCGAACTTCTACTACCACCACACTAATTGTAATGCGGTGCCTTTGGATTCAATGAAGACTACTTCCTGGAAATATCGCTATTTTGTATTACAATCTTTATTAAAACAAATTCAAAATTTGACCTATATCATGCCCTTTCCGTGGCAATTAAGAATTCTTCGGTTAATATTTGAAATTCTAAGCTTGAATACAAAATTGCCCGTCAAAGTGTTAAAATTTGACACGTATCGCCCGATGATAAGTTACACGAGGCTAGACATAAAATATTCTAAAGGTCAGTGCATATGTGGTTGTAATAAATGATATATACTAGGAGTGGTCAACTTCATTTCACCGCAAATCTAGGTACTATTTAGGTAGAAATGTCCGTTATCAATAAATAATCTACCAAATTCTTGCCCAAGAAAGATCTAAATTTGAAAATTTGTAGAGGGGATAAATTAACAATTTCGATCTTTGGTAGGCAAAATATTGGATAGTTTAATTTTTATTAATGTATGTAATTAGACTGTAAGATTTATCAATTGCTAATTTATTTCGCTGCTCTCTTATAAACTTTTCTCGTTGATAAAAATGACGTCAATCTCAAGATCAAAACTTTTCTAACATAAGTGTTTCTGGATATTGTTGACGACTAAGAATGTTGCCGAATTTTTTTCGCTTTATTGATTGGACTTATTGCTTCGACCGGTCGACGGTGATCGACGTATTTTGTATATCCTAAAGTCAATTACTGTTTTATCTACGTATTACATGCTTATTTAATTTACACTAGAAACCTCTAATTTATTTGCTATAGTATTGAGAACTCTGAAAAGCTTAAGATAGAATTTTAAAAAGCCTTGATCGAGAACTGGTATAAATAGTTTTTTTTTTATACTCAAACATGCTTTTATCGCGCACATTATTGTACTCGTCAAAACCCGAGAAGTTTTACCAATAACCACTAAAGGGTTCTACTGTCCACCTCTTGGCTTCGTTATCAGATCCTCGTTACCGTGTTCAATCTATTGGTCTTCTCAAAACGAGTCATACGAGCCCAAACTTCAGGACTTTACTAGTAACCACTAAAGAGTTCTACTATCTACCTTTAGCCTCCATCATATCTTCGAAGATACCAAACTATTGTATTTTTATCTAAATTATGTAATTATATATACCTCCATACTCCACTATTCACCTGTTGGCTACATCATCAAATTACCACGACGATACTCAATCATCGTATTGTCATCCCAACTACATTTAAGTACCAAGTTTCATTTCAATTCGACAATTAGAAGTACGGTAAAATTGACTTCCAAGACTTTATTACATTGTTTGTTAGTTAAACTAATATAGAGCGTGTAATACACTACTCGTACGTCGAGTAATTTTCGTGACATGGGGTATTTTCAATTACACTCAATTTGTAGTTCAGTCACCTCGGAAATAACTTTGTCTTTCAGTGTTTGTCAAAATACAAGCTTATTTCGCTGTCAGCTGCTAAAATCAGTCATTACGCGTTGTCTGTTACGGACTTGGCTGTTTTTAGGGTTCCGCACGCAAGGGATAAAACGTGACGTTATTAGTAAGCTTCGCTGTATGCCCGTCTATCACAAGGTTCGACCTTTTGAACTGCAATAGATGTACACATGAAATTTTCACAGTACAAAGATAACGAAGCTTAAACTAAAACCGGGTTTTTTGAATGGAGATAGACGAAACAGTTATTTCACGTCATTTTTCGGTTTGTCTACTAAACTTTAATAGATACGTAGTTAAAATTTTCACCTACTTCCCTAGCTGCTGTAATAAAAATACTAAAGAATAAAAAATAAAATGGAAATTGGGCGATGGTCTGTAATCTAATCTGCGTGCAAACTCTGAAAAATACAAATTCTACTGCCTTCAAACTTAACATTAACCAGTAGCTTTAAAGGTATTATGACCCTTAGTAACGACTAACTCAACCCAATAATACATATATACGCATACTGTCAACATACACGCGCTTGAAAAACAATACCCTCCCACTGGCGCAGTTGGGTAAACTTTGAATAAGTGCAGTCCACCTTTACTACATTAGCCAGGTGCTATATATATACATGGAGTAGCAAACAAGCATGCAGTCCACCTGATGGTAAGTGGCAAGTACCATCCATGGACATTTGTGATCCTACCCAGATACGACCAGAATCCCAACTGAAGTCGACCACAGACGCGTTGCTACCCCTGAGGACTATGTTGGAATGCCTCGTTAAGTTT
>DWRA01002117.1:0-14811 GCA_018250295.1 Spathilepia clonius
TCCATGGGCGGCAGTTGCCACTTACCATCAGGTGGACTGCATGCTCGTTTGCTACTCCATTATATATAAAAAAAAAATAAAAAAAATCGTAGTGTTCTTAGGAAATCTACCTAATATAAAGGTCGCGTAGCAGTTCGCCCGTTTCAAATTGTATTATTCAAACTCCGCAGTAGACGGCCTTGACCCAGAAATACGTGCGTTCGCACCCGTCCTGAGTTGTTGCATCTAATTACAGCCCCTTGGAAGGACGCCCGGCAGGGTGATGCCCTAATGGGCCGTTTGTACATGTGGCTGTACAGATACGGAGCTTTGTGGCTTAAAGTAATTTGCATTGTCTTTATATAATTTTGAGAATGCAGCGATAGCATAGTGGTTTGAAGTTTGGCTTCTCACGCTGTTCAAATAAGGGGCATGTACTTCTAACTTTCGTGCGTATTATAAATTATCACTTACTTTAATAACGATCTAAAACGTCTTACAAAACTGTCCGCCTGACAGTGTTTACAAAGGACTTCGAAACTGTGTATTCCAATCCACACCTGGCCAGCGTGTTAAAGTATGGTGTAAACCGTTCACGTAATGAGGCTCGTGCCAGAAGTGGAGCAATAAAGGGTTGATGGTGATTACATATAGTAGACGACGTGCGGAAACCTTGTAGGTTATTTGTGAATTATACTATAGTATAATTATTATGTAAATTTTACCTTCCAAATCGTATTTGATATTTCTGCTAACTATTGAAGAATCGGTATGTTCAAAACGCAGCGCTGGTCAATTTAAATGTTGTTAATATCATTGTAAGCATTTTCAAGTATTCTTTCGGAATGAAATTTATTAAAAAAGTGCAATTTAAACGATACAATCCAAGCAAGTAGAGTCACAGTGCGCATTTCTTCTGAAAACTAAGTTGGCACGAGTATCGCCCGGCACGGGAACACCTGGCTCTCAGCACATTTTCTCACCTCCACATTATTTACGCCAAAAATTATACGTAGTTTCTCAATAATAGAAAATTCGATTGTAAATGTAAGTGCATGGTCTTATGCAACACGTAGTATAAAAGAAAAAATAACATTGGTCTGTATTGGAAGTAATAACGTGGTAGAACCCTTTGTGGTTCGACTCCAAAAGGCACCACTGTTAAACCTTTTTCTTCATTGTAACAGGAATGTTTAGAGCTATTGTTTTCTAATATGACGGGTGTAGTAAGGGAGACATACTTATATGAGGTATTCCAATTTAGTCCTCAGAGGTAGCAACGCATCTGCAACCGGCCTTAGATGGAACTCTATTCTTATTTGAGGTTATGTCCATAAGAATTATGTCCATGGGTGACAGTGGCCACTTAACGTCAGGTGAATGCTCGTTTGCTGCTTCATTATTATTAAACATTTTAGGCCTAATCTAAAAAAGATAAATGAAGCACCTTATTTTTTTTTATTTGATGCTTATTAATAAAATTAACAATGATAATTTATCTTATAACAATGATAATTTAATAAAATTAACAATGATAATTTATCTTATAACACGCAAAGCATTTAAAGTATTGAAGTGTAACGAAAAAAAGAAAAATATGTATAATACCGTACTGATTTTTATCTAATCTTTGGCAATACTGACTACATACGCAATGCGACCGATACTCACGTGTCTAAGAGATCATAAATCCAATGTGAATGTTCTCCTGACCTTGGGATCTGCTATCTACCAATAAAATGTTATGTTACGCAGCCTCCTACAAATCCTCCGCCGAAGTGTATAAAATTATAATGCACTTACATTACAATTTGCCTGAGAACTACAGGTGGTTGTATTTTTACGCCTAAATATGTGTGGGTTAGTGATGGAGTAATAAATTTAAGTAGTAGTACTATTTTCTACGTATTTATTTAATAAATTGCACTTTATTCCAATACAGGTTCTAATAACAACTTCGTTGACACTGTGTTTTAGAGACAATACTGATAATTTATATTGAAAATCCAGTAGTCTTTGTTTGCTGTTATAGTAGCAATACATAATATACCATATTATTTAAAATATCCTCAATATTTTCAACAGACGCCAAACACAGTTTGTATAATACGAGTATATCAGAAACCTAGTACTTAAGACAATGCATTTTTTTTATTTTACTGGTGCAGTTCAAAATATATGAATATATAATCTCTAGATATTATTATCTATTTAATATTTCTTTGTTATGAGGACAACAAATCGCTAAGAATTTCGATAAATCGTAAAAAAAATACTTAGGTTGTCAAAATTTTGTGTAACTACTTCGTCCCATTAACCTATATTATAAAATAGCCTTTTCATATCGAAATACTCTTAATTATTCAGAGCTTAATTGCTGACGTCGCGTGCATTTGTTTTGCAAAATTACACCACGAGTACATTAGAACATGTAAAATATACATACATAGTCGAGTACCTATGACGATAATAATTTATTTTTTAATTGCTATATAATTGTACGACAACTTAGGTCGTATGCATGTATTATAAAAGTTGTAAAAATAGTACGTATTGTTATATATATTCATGTTTATAGTAAAATTACTAGATACTTTGTTCATAAAACTAATAATATGATACACTAATAAAATGAATATTAATGAATATTAATGAAGAATATTAATGAAGTGAATTGAGAAGCTCCAAATATCAACATTTTGTGCCTTTTTAATATAAGCATTTATACCTGTGGACCGATCCATTTCTCTGGACCAAAAATAAGTATAGGAAATATTGGTTTCGTTCGTGTCTTACCATCGTGAATGATTGAAATCAGTTTGAGAAACATAACGCAGTGCTTCATTATCAATTTTCACGACACGACATCGTGTCGCATAATATGATGCACGTTATAGATTTCCACGACAACAACAGGCTTAGTGACAGTGTTCGTCATGACAGAACGTCGAGTAAATATAACAACAAATCAAATTTATTATGTAACATTGTCTTTATTAAATACATTGTACATGTCTACATTACATACTTAAAGTTCCCTTCAATATGATTCAAATGGATGTGACGCTTACTAACATGCACTTGACCAAATTGGTTCAGTTCTTTCTTATTTTAAATTATTGGAGATTCCTTATGGCATTCCTAGTTATGAGAGATAATAAATTGTCAAAATATAAACATAATTAATAATAATCGTTGTTGTAGATCTCATCACTACTACTACCAATCAAATACATTTTCAACAGCGCCAAAAAAAATCTTTGTTCTGTTACTAACCGACCGCAACTTATTATTGTACGGGTCGTAAACTCGGTACGCCTTATGATAAGGAAAAATATCAGACTACAACTTCAGAATCGTATAGGACATATCATATATAGCTCAATTCATGCCAAGGTTATATATATTTTTTAAATTAACTCGATTCAAAAACACACATAATACCGTCTGAGCAATACATCAGGCAATAAGATCAAGAATCTGCACAGAAAATTAAATGCGCTGTTTAGCGAGGCCGGCTGCGTTAGCTTTATTGATGGTGGGCCCTTTTTGACGCTTACTGGATAATAAGCTACGTGAGCTAGTGAGATGCACATTTGCAAGAAGTTTACTAGGAATTCGATAATAACGTGAAGGAGAAAAGCGCTTAGGGCCCTCGTCACAGGTACGGGAGGGCGGCGTTATCAGGGCGGGCGCGAGAAGAGGGCACGCGGGGGCGGCGGGCGGCGGAGGGGGGCCGCGGCTCCATGCGATGCGAGCGAAGCCTCCGCGACACTCGCGAGCACGGCCTCACCGTGCACTCACGTCGCGTTCGGTACGAGCAGTTACGTAACGCTATATTTATTTCGACTAACTGTTGAGTGCACGCTTGCTCGCAACTAACATACCGCACGCCATGAACGCCTCCGCGGCGCTGCTGGTCGCGGGGGCCAAGCGCACAATTTTATCACCATTTTACAAAACTTTTTGATATTTTTTTGGCAATATATTTTATTAGCTTAAATATTAAGCTTGTGAACTTTGAAGACTCGGTTGACTAAGTGGCGTGAAGTTTCAAAGAGGCTCATGGAGGTTCAGAAGAACTTAATAACAACGACGGAAGAGCGATTACCCTCACCCGCTTTATTATCAAGCTTCACGTGCGACATGGACTGATGAGAAAACAAAAGACTCGAGTTTTGTGGACTTTTACAACCGCGACTGAAGAACGCCATAGCTAGACTTCATTTGCTTCAACAAGCTTACCATTCACTGCCAGAACACCGCCTTAATATATTAAGTTAGTTTTTTGAGCCTATGAGCAATTTATTTTGACGTAGTTCAAATCGGAATCCGTCGCCAGGCTGCCGTCCGAAGACTTAGAACTCTGATTCGGGTCATTTCCATCAAGATTCGCGACAATCTGAGTTCGTGGGTCCTGTGGTGGCGTCAACGCCATCTTCGGATGGGCGCACCGCAGACCCCTAGACCCATTGAGAAGGATGACTGCGTGCCGCGTGTGGCCGTAGTAGATGAGACTCGAGGAGCCAATCCAGAACGTAAGATGGAGCGGCGAAGAGGACCAACGGGACCGCGGCGACGAGGCCTCGAGAACGAGCTGGAGGGTGAACGGCGACGACCCAGGCGCAAACCCAGGACCAGGTGAGCACTTTTAAACATGTGACAAATTCAGGTACTCATCTAGCCAGATCCGCAACTTCGGGGTATCATCAACCAGTACGTAGCTACCATAATTTTAAAAACAACTTTTTCAGAGAATTCCAGCGAGCGTGTTTTTGCCTTAATTTAAGATCAATTGGAAATACTTTAGGGTCTGACAGGAAGATTTGCGATCGTTTGCCTCTCGGGAAAAGTTAGCGTGTACTGTCGAGATCCTCGAGCATTTACTCGCCGCGCAGCGATGTGTCAAAGTCTCTAACGTATTATATTTGTGTGTACTTAACAAACTTTTCTCTTTTGCACGCGGAGAATGTTACGTTTCTTATATCACGCTGCAGTGCTTAGAATAGATGTTTTAGGCAGCTATCACTGGTAATTTTGGCCATAGTAGCTTGTACTTTTCAAACCTAAATTTATTTTGTCTTTACCGTACTTTACGTATTCTGAAAGAAAAAATCGAACTTTACATATATGTTACAAACTTAATTCTCTGTTTATTAAATAAAACCTTAGGAGTCCTCATTGTTTTTTATATCGATAACATAATTTTCGGTACAGCGCAAAAAGAAAAAAATATTTTACTTCCATCGTTTTTTCGTGATTTTATTTTGTCGCTTTGCAAATTTTGTTTCATGTTTATCGTATATTTCTTTTTTATATTATTTTTTGGTATTTTTCTATTTCTTTAATTATTTGCATTTTTATGTTGAAGGTTAATAGGTCTTAGTACTATTCGTTTGTACTTCCTTTTGCGATCTTCATTTTATAATTATTTATATGGCATTATTTGCGTTTGATTTTTAGCCTTTGCTATTATGCTTCTATTTCGTTGCGAACAACCATTATTTGCTTCCAGTATTCCATTTATCACGCGACTGGTCAGCGCAGCGCTAATACCATGCAAGTTCCGTGGCGTGTCGAACACGAACAAAGCTTTTCTGTGCGTGTAGATTGGACTAATTCGGGGAACAATTTAGTTCTGCGGCTTTTCTGACATTGAACATTATTCGACCTAAAAAATAAGCTCACCTTGGACTCGCAAAACAGAAGGAATGGTGCCGCCTGCGATCGATTTTAAGACTTAACACCTAGGAGTTAGTGAAATTAGGGCTGAAACTAAAATGGAATTATAAAAAAAAATTAAATATCAGTCTGGTTGCTCAATAACCAACAAAATTAATATTTTCATATTTATGTTTAATTGCGGATTTTAATGTAACATTTACACATTAAAGAGTAAATGGGGCATAACATGATTTCCAGTTCGCTAGACATAGTAAGTCTGATGGAGTGGAAAAATGTAATCAAAAATAATTGTTGACGATGAAAATAATTGGAAACAAATTATGGGTTTATTTATTGTGACTATAGAATTAACAGAGTTGGGTAAATATCATTATAAATCAATTAGTACAACTTATGATTAACAACGTCAAAATGGGATACAAGTAAAATTATACGATTAAAGAGTATCAAAAATATCACAAAAATCAATACATACAATCTAAAAAATTATGTTTTGATTAAAATTGATATTATATTTATAAAATCAATATTCGGAAGTATAAAGCTTATGGATACCTATATATTAAAATTTTAACGTAAATTAATGCAGCAACCCTCGTTTATCGTTCCGAGGGTTGCTACATTCTTGTTGTTTTTGTTCCGATTCGGCGGCACGCCACCCGCGCGACCTTCGAGCTCCTTATTGTTTTAAACTTCGTCCCGAACTATATTGTCCCAGACGTTACGTACGATCCGGAATCATTGATATTATTTCGAGCCCCATTAGACTCTTCAAACCGAAAATAGAGCAGAACTTTGGAGATAACTATATTATGTCCATAAATTGACCTACAAATTAATGGACGTTGGGGCTGTGCTCAAAATGTCCTAAGGTTACGAAATAGAACATGTGCTGCATAGTTTTTTTTAATTGTTGAAATATCAAAAGAGCATGCAGTCCCCCTGACGATTGGTGGTCACTGTCACTCTTAAAAAATTAAAATTGATTTTAGATCAATAAATTCACTGTAAGAGGAAATAAACCTGCGGTACAAAAATAATCGACAACATTTTTTTTGCTCAAATTGAATTTGTAACAATAAATTACAAATGAAAATTATTTTACTTTTTATGACTTGTCTAACCATAAGTTTACCAATGATTGTGGTGCTAAGAATCATATTTATTGTTGGCATATGTTTTCTACGGATATTCACGAACTTAGCGTTACTTCACATTAAGTTGTTCCACCATTTTTTCTCAGGCTATATTCATGTCCGTATCCGATGTCCATTTGTGACTGTACTCTGTGTACTCAATGATTATGTCATTCATATTCAAAATCGCACTCATTTAGCGATGCGCATTTGCAATCGCGCTTTGCGCTTATTTACCTATTTACACCGCAGTTAACAAATCCATACATAAGGGTTTCTGGATATTTTATATTATAGAATACAGGTTTCCTGCACACGGGGAACTTTTGGGTGGTGGAGTGGTCATCATATCAGTTAACATAGTGGGTTCTGGGTTCGAGCCCCGTTCAGCCAGAAGTATAACCTCGTTTAGGGCTATGAGCATATAAAGCTCTGTCTTTGATATATCGTACAGTATTTTTTAAAGATTATTGCGCAGAGATTGACAGCGAAATTTAAAAATTATTTACTTACTTTTTTTTATGAACCGACATCAAGTACCTACACCCTACATCCGTATTTTGAAGTTTCATTTGATTTAATGTAATTTACTCTTAAAGGTAAATCACTTGCCTGACTATTGTGCCTAAACATCGGATTTAATCAGTACCTAATAACGGCATTTGCCATGCGCAGGCGTACGCCGAATTTATTCACTCTCAAATTTTAAGCATTAAGTTCATAAAAGTTTTGTTGCAATGGCAACTTCATGCTTTGTTAAAATTTGTAAAAATCTCCCACAATCTATAACAAAAATGTTTCAAAGTTCAACTAAGGGAAGTTTAGGTACTCATATTGCACATACATAAGCGATGGTGGCATTCATATTCGCAACTGCATTCACCTTCATATTGCAATGCGCATACACAACAGCAGAACTTTATGTTTTCTCGCAACGCACAGAAACTTCTGTTACAATAAATAAATACTCCTGTTACAATCTGATAATGAAGAGTTTTATCTTTAATTTATTACTGTCAATGCACGCAACATCATACGAAGTTCATAAAATTACGATGTTACCTAATTTGAGCCCTGGTCCCTTATTTCCCTGTCCTCATTAACATAGCGATGTTCGCCTCGTATTGTAGGGGCGATACATGCGCGGGCGGCGGGCGCCAGTTATCGCGGCCGGTCGCCCCTCTCTTCTCTTCGGACACTCGGCCTACGGTGACGGGCAGATGAGGTCTGGTCTCAAATAATAAAGGAATCAACGGCTTAACACGCCCTACCAACCACTGAATTATGAAACTTGGCCACTACGGCAATAGTTGTTGCCTATCCCGACTGCGCCTGACCTTGCTTAACATTGAAGATCAGTTATTATTTATATAAACTAAAAGGATAGTCGTGATTCAATTTGGATTTAAGCTTCTAGGAAGTTATGATGATGCGCAAAACGATATAAAGTATGAAATTTAAAGTTATTTGTACCTAGGTTGACTGAGCTTTGCTCGGTGTACTAAAATTAACAAAAAAATAAAACCGTTTTCATATCACAAAAAAAGCAAAAAATAATTTAAACATTTCTTTAAATTATAATAGCTTAGTACTCAGAACTAAGTACATCATGTTTTTTGGAATTATATTTACTTATAACTATGCAAATTACTTACTGATGAAATATGAATAATACATTTTGATCTTACCGAAATAGTAATAATAAAACAAAAATACCGATTATTTGAAATAAAAAGTCACGAGTGCAAGTTTTTCTCACAAAAAGAAGGCACTCAAAAAAAAAGAGAAATAATAAAAGAAACAATCGGACCGAGATTTGAACCCGGGTTTCCTGTGTTACAAGAAGGCCGATTTCCCGACCGAGCTATTCTAACATCGTAAATTTTGGCAAAATTTAGTTTCATATTCTAATGATATTGTAGGAGGTTTTTATTCAACGAAAATACGGTTAAAACGACATTTTCTGAAAATAAAACCTAGATAGATCGATTTATCGCCCCCGAAACGCCCTGAATACAAAATTTCAAGAAAATCGTTGGAGCTGTTTCCGAGATCGTTGAGATCGTTTAAAGGTATTAGATAATTGAAATCTTTAATTATTAACAGAATGAAATAGTAAGGTATTAAAACATACTAAATACGAGTAGGTATTATGAATAGGTGACCGCAAGTGGCAAATTTTCATGAGAGCTTCAGTGTTTGTGAGCGCTCGTTAAACGGATGGTCCCGCGTATCATTTACATAGCAGTTGTATAAGCTTGATGGATTTGAAGGCAAACTGCAATTACATATATTAAATTAGATTTTGTACAAAATCTTAGCATTCATTCAGATTCACGTTTTTGTATTGAATGCTTTGTCTCTTACTGGCATTGTTTCAAGAGTCAATACAGAAAAAGACAATGCATATAACAGCTGAGGGCTTAGATAAGAATATAATATTATAAATATAATTAATTTATAGCAAACAGTATCGTCAATAGATAAATAATTTCGAAACACTTCTTAACAGTAACTACAGGACAATAAATCGGATTTCTATCTGTGAGTTTTCTCAACAATCATATCCCAAGCGGCGAAGTGGTTTTATTAAATTACAGTCAAAGCGATTGTTGGGTTGGACTGATAGAACAATATTGCAATACGAATACCACTGCAGGAACTGTCTACTATAGTTTTACTGCGAACGAAATTACAGTTGCAGAAAATAGGGCAATATTGATAATATTACCAACATCGCTGGGTTATAGTAACTTTTACAATGAAGGTGTGAAACCTTACGTTGAGCTAACTCGAATTGCAATACTTTAGAAAATGATTACGATAATTTGAACACATCAGATTTTTCTGTTATGGATGCCACTGAAAGATAAGAAATCTGCTAAAGGCAGCTATCGTAATTTTTAATATTTCTAGTGGAATGGTTGAACCTTGAATGCTTTTCATCACAAATTGGTATGAAGATGATCATGCCACGCAGATTACCTTTATTATGAGCGGATTTTAGAACCCAAATCATTGTAAAATTTAAAAACGTGATAAACCGCACTAGATCTAAATTTGAGGCAAAAGCATGCTCCGGAACAGGTTTTACAGGGGAATGTTCTTCAAAATAGGAGTCGCCGTGCAATGGATTTTTAGCATTAAGTCGTTATAAGCGGTATATAGTGTAGTAAGTAGCAATAAGTCAATCCAGCTTATTTCTCTTATAAATTGTGAATTTCTTTGAAATGTGCATCTTAAATAAATAAATATGAATCCAAAAAATACAATAATAAATTCGGTTATCCAATTCAATAAGATGTTGTTTCATATCCTTCTTATTAATTAATTAATTTGAAGCAGCAAATGAGCGTAAATGCGTAATCAACTATTCAAGCGAGAGAATATCAAGCGATTTCACTGAAATTCAATCTGATGCTGATCACAGTTATATGTATATACAAAGATATATATTAAGATTCCTAATGAATTTGCTGGGACCGATTGCGTAAGTGTCCATGTGTACCTATGACTTACCCTACAAAATTCATATAATATAATAGAAGTGATAGATAAATTAACCAAATAACATCAATACTTTGCTTTAACTTTATTTCAAAATAAATTCGAACAATTCAATCGGATGAAAATTGAAACAATTCTTATAAATTTTATGCACCAGCCAAGCAACGAAACCCGATATCATAATATATTCAACACGACGATAAAACAGAGAAATTGCTGCACTAAGTTTCAAATTGCAGCATGAAGTTTGAAGCTTTGAAGGCTTACTGCATGAAATAGTAATGTCGTTAAGTGGCATCGTTACTGAAATGTTGGTAGGTGTGTCAGATATGTTCAGAAACAGCCGTTTAATTGCTATATGGCGTGATCATATAAATGTGTCATAATTTTAAATATTTAAGCGGGTACAAAAAATAATTACTACTTACAACCAAACATCATAAAAATTCAAGATAAATTTTATTAAGACCAAAAGGTCAATAATAGGTTATCATTAAATATTTACTGTCACTGTAAATTCAGACTGCCTCTCAGAATAAGAATAATTGTGGTCAAATTGCGGATTTGCAGGAAACTTAATCTAGACGTTTAAAACCAGCGTATACCTTTGCGAACATTGTGAATAACTTACAGCAATAAAAGCTACATCACTATTAAATCTAGTAGAGCAATTATTTCTAATACGCCTGACTTTGAGTTAATCAGAGGTGCGTGCCTACGGTTTGAGCTTGGATCAGGAGCCTCAAATTCCTGCTACTGACCTACTGTAACTAATTACGACTAATCCCACGTTATGCTAGCTATTCTCTACACTAGGATTCACTCTTTGTAGCAAAGTATTATCTGCCTAATGTTTGAAGAATTATGTTTTTCTCATTATTACTTAAGAAGGTTTGAAAAATTACATGTATATAAAAAATCTTTACATATCATTTAAAGTTGAGCTGCACCTTGTAAGAGAATCATACAATTTTATAAATGATTTAACGAATCACCTCATCATTATACTTTTGTATGATACGACGGCACTTATATGACATGGTTATTAATTTTAAATGTAAGTCACAGATTTCTACAAAAATCTAAGAAAACATATAATTATTCATTGGTATTCAACGATCGAATTTGATTTACATGAAACTTGCTACCGGAATGCTAATAAGCTGTCTGAATGGCTACCTTAGATTTTTTGTAATACACAAGTAGGAGACGAATATATAGTCTACCTAACGATCAGTGAGTATTGTCGTACGTGGTCATTTCCAATCAAACCCAGATTGGACTGGAGTTCTACCTGAGGTCGGCCACATCGATGCAAACTTTGAGAACTAAGAATATCTTTTATAAATCTCTCTACCTTACCACAACTTTCGAGAAAGCAGCAGAAAACATAGTCGCATTTATATAACCTTGCTGCTATTAAGCAAAAGTACGTAGGTGAAGCAGCAATTCTTTAGGATCCAATTAGATATACGAAGCAATATATCACCTTCTAAGTTGCTATAATTCTTTTTTTATTTCACCAAGCTCCACTCCACAGTTTTAAAACAATAAAGTACAAAGGTTGTATCCCATTTCATAAATCGAATATTCAGGCTTTCATATATGAGTACCAACTTTAGGATTACATTTAACGCATGGCGTAAAGGGCTAAACTATTAAAATTGCTTATTTTTAAACTGAATAATTAAGGTCCCTATGTTTAAAATTTTAGTAATGTAACTTGTTTACTACGACATTTTAGCGATCATTGAGCCAACGAATGTCAAATCATAGGTCATAGAAGTCATATCAACCCAATATTATCCCACTGTTGAGCACGGATCTCCTCTCACAATGAGAAGGGATTAAGTCTTAATTCAAACCGCTGGCCAAGTGCAAATTGCAAATTGGTAGACTTCAGAAAAAATTGAGCACTTAAGAATTCTCAGGCACGCAGGTTTCCTCGTGACAGTTTTGTTCACCGACATGGCAACAGATAATTCATTTCCAATATACACGTAACTTTGAAAAATATATATCTAAGATTCGAACTTCAGACCACCAGTTAGAGACCAAATTTCTAACCACTAGGCTATGTGTGCTTTAGGTCATAAAAGTTATTACAACAAACAATATGATATTAGCTACCACAACGTTATATGCTGCAGCAGGTATTAATATTGACATAGTTGTAATAGGAGAATTCTTATTTGAAGTATTAGTAAATGAGATTGAAAGACCAGAAAACACATTAAATAGAACTCTGTTGAAAAGGACAATAAATATAAAATTATAACTAAACAAAATAAAAGATGAGGATGAAAACTCAACAAATCTGATTGCCTTGGTTTAAGATAAACACGCGAAACCTGTTCTGAAGTCAAGAGCGCATTCCTAAAAATCAATGTTAATATGTTATACGTATATGGAAATAGTATAAATGGTCACATGATCCACGTGATGGTAAAAGGCTACTGCCACCCTTGATCATCTGTAATCGACCCTAGATAGGATAAGAAACCTAACTGTGGTCAGTCACAGATGTTTTGCTACACTTGACGACTAAGTTGGAACGCCACATTTAAGTTTGTCTTTCTTATTACAACCTTCAAACCAGAGTACAGCAGTGTTTAATACTATACTGGTTAAAATTGATATTAGTCAGCTATAGGTGCGGTGGTGTTGCCGTCGCAGTCGAATCTCAAAGGATACTCTAATTTTCAAATAACCTAGCTTCTATCTCTTCGTCCCTAAGTCTCTCACCATATGGAGACCCAGACTTTGTAGTGACCATTGACGGGTTGCAGCCAATGTCGTAGTAAAATTGTGCCATAATATTTCAGTGACCTTGTTGGCCTAACTTCCCCCGATTTCGCGTACGTACGTATAAAAACGTCCAAGTTTCCAGATTACTATACAATTTATGAGTCTGCTCTTTCCCGTTAATTCCAACCCCGAGGGCCTATCTATTAGCGTCAGTACAATATTTGGCTAATGTTTACTCAACATCGTAACAGAATGGTACGAATAAGTACGCTTGTAATATACAAAAATATGAAAATAGACGTTAGATAAGAGATTTATAATTTAAAAGTCGTCGTACTTATTTAAATCTTAGTCTCTTATGCATCACTATTCATAACTTAATATGCAAACTGGGCCACGTTGTTCCAGTACTCAGCGTAGTAGTTTTAGTAACGTAACAATACTATAATATGAACTATCAATAAAATAATACAGAGTAAATTTATACACAGTTTTACTTTTCTATGCCAGTAATATAATATATGTACGTGGCATGACAATGTGTAGACATTGATAAGACTACGATTCTGGAAGAAATATGGACAAGTAACATGTGTATCATCTCCAAGAATCGCTGACTCATTACCCTAGACATATAAGTAGACATAAAATTATGACATAGAAGTAGATAAAATAAGATTAAAATCTTCTTGAAATTGCCCATAGATGCATTGCTACTCCTGAGGACTAAGTTGGAACGCCTCAGATGAACATACTCCTTAAACCTGAAAACTGCAACGTTTAACATTACCGTAATTAGGCACAAAATGTGTGCTAATGGTGTTACCGGAGTCGACCTACAAGCCTACCGTTTTAGAGACCCCTTTTCACAAATATGAAAATATTATGATCTCTCAGAATTATAAGTTTCTTCACTGTATTTTCGTTCATTATCAAAGTAAGTAATAATTCTAAAGTATTAGGCTTGGTCATGATTAAAATAATTTCTAGAAAATCATGAACACCTCCTCATCATTAGTCGGAACTAGTCTAATGCTGAACATAGAAAGCCAATAAGCCCGATCTTCGGCTCCCCTCATTTATTTACTCCCCATAATTCTAATAGAATTGAAATGTGCTATTGAAAACCTCTTTCATCAATTTCAATAGTGATATGGTAGAGATTTATTTTCCTAACGAAATATACAATAAGTTTTGCGAGAAAAATAAATAAAACAAGCATAACAGCTCAGTTCATCACAACACGTGTAACCTATTTATAACCAGTATAATATTATTTTCAATAAACAAGTCATATAACCCTGTCTCAATCAGCTACCTATTTGTAATATTTTGCGTAGGAAGTAGAAAATTAAGCCAAAAAATCGAAATTCAACGCTCATTACCAGACACAAAAATGGCTTTGAATTTTTCCCTTGGAATATCATGTTTTCTTTATAAATTGTAAGAGCTAGTGGGTGTAAAATACGAAAATAAATAAATACGAACAAAAAATATGTTTTTCTGAGGAGTTTATTATTAGGTAAGAAACGTTAAAGGCAAATAACATCTTTATTTAGATATTTTCTTCTATTACCTAAGAATTAAATGTGTACATTGGGTTGTACTTAATTAAGACCAGAAACTTCTTAATAGTTTCAGTGTTGCAGCTACTATACGCACCCGAGAAGTAATACTTTTCTTATCTTTTAGTTATTTTTAGGGTTCTGTAGCCAAATGGCAAAAATTGGAACCCTTATAGATTCGTCATGTCTGT
>DWRA01002118.1:0-14805 GCA_018250295.1 Spathilepia clonius
GATTGCTAGGGCAGCACACGATCATTTGTTACGTGGAAATTAATGTTATCCCGTAACAGTAATTAGTTAGTAGAATATTATACACTCGAAGAGAAGTTATTAATTTTGAAAATAGATGAAGAGTTATTGAAATAGAATGAGCTACTGGTAGGAATGTAATGATTTTGTACGCACACACTATATTCATATTATAATTTATATTAAATATTAGCACTGCAAAACATTGTAACAGCGCTCACGCAGCATACTTACTAGTAAATTAGCTATTACCTAGTTTGGACGTATATGTAATCGTTTACATAAATGCTCATTAATCATTGTAAGTTTCACTTACATCCGTCATATTTCTAAGCTTATGCCAATAAAAGTAAATCAATGTTTTCATTGTGCCTGCCTGTAGACACAAGTAGGCAGGTTTTTATTTACCCACAAAATTCACCTTCAACCTATGTGTGTCCTACTGGTTTTTTCTGTAAAAAGGGTTAGCGACACTTATTTATACTGTCCGTAAATGGGTCGAGCAACATTGAATATTTGGTAATGAATATTTTTTATCTAATAATGAGACAAATATCGGACATCAGGAATCAGTTTTAAAAATAGATGTAAATGTGTTTCATCGACAGTTATTTTCTATACAGTTATTTACTATACAATATATCGTTGCTCATGGCAAAAGTAAAAAGGCTTAAGAAAAAAAACACATTCCATTGTGAAAAATGATTACGTCATTGTAATCACCGTTACGGATTCCGTTAAAACCATATTGTACTTTAATCAGATAAATGAAGACTGTATTCGTATAAGCTTCTTATCCTAAATCACGTGTTCTCTATATAAAGAAACTAAGATCAGTGAGATAAATCAGTTCCATACCGATATTGATGCCAGAGTTGTTGTAGCTAACAAAATATTTTTTAGGTTCGTAGAGAATAGACAACAATATTTTATGAACAAACTTTTTAAGACTTTTATGAGAATCGAATTTTATAACAATAATAAACACAAAAATGGGAAGACCAGCGCCAATAAGTATCCATCAATTACTGGAGTATATCAACAGTATACACGAATATTCAAAAGTCACTGAACTTTGGACATTATGAAAATCAAACATTATCCTGGCAAAGCGGTCATGGAGGACCCGTGGCTTTCTATCAACGACAGGACTATGGACCTGGTCTATGCAGCTAACTGGGTTGGAGCTAAAAACCTTAGCAACTACAGTGAAAATGATGACCAGTCTAGCAAATTGAAGTTTAATTCTATATCCAGAAGTAAATCGTGTCGAGATGTAGGCCGCAGTAATGATAAGGAGTATGATAACAAAACATACTCGTATGAAGATAGCGGCTATAGTTACTCTCATGAAGTTCCTAATGAAAATTTATCTCAATTAGCAAAATATCAACAAAATATAGAAGAGAAAGCTAGGGCAAATAATAATCTTTTACTTCAAAATAAACTGAAACATAGTTACAGTTTTAAGGATATGCCAAATGGTTATAAACCGTCGACACTAAGAAGAGTGAAACGCAGGAATTTTACCGAATGGGATATTGAAGCATTTTCATCAAGTGAACGACAGCCACCAGTTCCACCACAACGCAAAGATTCTCTTAAATATGCTCATCGACAAAGAAAAGCGGACTCCAAAAAGAATTACTATCCTTTACCCGATCCTGGACCCGTACCGTTAGATCCATCCTCAGAATCATACTACGAATATTATTCAAGAGTAAGTCAACAAAACAATGATACTGATAGTGATAAGATAAAGCAGCTACAGAAAGATCCAAAAAAAGACAAAGCCATGAGTAATGGTGACTCGAAATTAAATGGAACAGTACGTGGTTTCGGCAATGATACAATGTATCAAATTATAAATTCTATGGCAACTTTAGATTTATCACCCATTAAATCTAGATCAGGAAAAAAGAACCTCGACATGGATAGTGATGCGGAAGATTTGGGGTTATATATGCAGCCCATTAATAATGCCTCGTTATCTACATGCGAGCAACTTCCTGAGCTCACTACGCAACAAGAGAACGAACGAAACGGACGTGTCGAGGATGCTAAGCCTAGCTTTCGTTCTAAGTCATTGAGAGTAAAAAGCGAAGGAAGAGCACCTCTCCGAGCTTATCTCGACACGGTTCAACACGACAGCAAAGCTTACAATGGTGTTACTGTCACTCAGCCGAAAAGAAATCTCTCGCCGAGCGAACAGCTGACATTAATGCAGTACGATATGTTCCAAGGAAATCAAAACTCACCTGCTCCTCTAATACACAATGGATTACACTCTGTGGACTTAGGAAAAGAAAGTGACTATCGGACTACAAATGGTGCTAGTAAGCAAGTTAAGCGTGATAAATATGGCAAATTGTATAATACTGTCAGAGTAAAAAGTGACGATAGGTATGATAGGTATAATGACATTTTATCGTTCCGATCTCCTAAGGAGCGTATTAGTGAAGAACGCGTGGTTACTAATAATGGGGTGTATTCTAGAAGTGCTAAAAGTTCGTCAAGTGGTTCAGATTCTGACTTTTCAATACCACGACCTAAGTTAATAGTGCCGGTGCATACATACGGGACTCGTAAGAGAAGGACCGGAAATCTCTGTCAACGAGACAGTACGGCTACTGAATCATCATTGGATGCTGGTATACTTCTAGACGTCACACGTCTGGAGGGAGCAAATGACAAATCCATTGAGAAGCAGCACCGAAATGAGGAAATAGGTAATGATATGTTTTTCATAAGCTGTTCTAGAAATACGTGTATATTATAATATCGCACAATATTCCGTTATCGTGATGTTATTTTCATCTCATATGTTTGCTGATGTTGATCGATGGCTGTTGTCACGCGATATATGTATTTTCGAGGTCTCTTTATAATTCTACTTCTTACTGTCGTTTTAGAAAGACATCTGTTGAATAATCATTGAATCACTATCTTTGATATCTGCTGATAAACTTGACATTTTAATCATTATGCCGTTGCACTATTCGTACAATATTACAATCGTGACTTGCTTAGGATTGTAATCAATAATGTATTGTGACCGATTATAAAATATTATATAATATATCGTTATTTATAATATAACGAACGTTAAAACAATATAAGCATAGAATGTTTTACAATTGTTATACGGAATAAGTATGTTAGTGGTACGACTATTACTAATATTTATTTTATAGAAGCAGTTAGCGCTGCTGTTTACGTGTTTAAATGATGTGTTATAACAGAAACACTTAAAGGGGATCAATACACCTGGGAATTCAGGAGTAATAACGTAATTCAGTACGATCTCCGAATATATTTCCTGTTTGGGGTTGATTATTGATATCAATTTTCATTGGTTTGTTGCATACCAATTTCAAATAACAGTACCTACTAGTTTGAGCGATTACGACATGTTGGTACATTAAAATTAGAGTTCAGATGCCTTAGCGTTCAAATTGAGGTACTCGCTTGCTAAACGAATCGAGCCAGGCATATCAATTAAAGTTTGCTCCGCTCCAAGTGCCCCAGTTTTAAATCAAATCATGCATGAATATGAGAATAATATTGCTTAGTTACCGAACCTCATTACCATTCCTGACAGTTTTATTACAATATCCTAATTGCTATTGGCTCCAATTTGTTGAAAGTAGGTTATTTACGAAGGTCAAATCTAATTTCAAATAATTGTGTAGTTAATTTATTAAAGGCGTTTTTGTATATTAATTAGATATTTTAACACACAAACAAACTACTATAAATTATTTAAACTTTTTATTTGCATTAACAATATTTAATTAGTAATTATTAATTTAATAGAATTTACGTACAGAAATTATGTGTAAAATAAAACATCATGTAATTTAGCTACTCGTGAAATTATAAATTTTATAAACAGTATCTCTTTTGTGACCGTTGTCTTGAATTAAATGTACTATTGGATTTATGACAATAATTTTTTTTCATCTTATATTGATCTGGTATTCAAATGATCTCGCGAAATTATAGTCAATGTACGCATGAATTCAAACTTTCGACCCGCAGTGCGTGGAGTCGCCTTGAAATACTTTCGTTGCGAGCCAATCACTTGCGTCCGTTAGCTCTCTGTAATTAAAAGGTCCTGAATCATTTTACTGATGAAATTTGCAAGCAAATGGCACGTCCTGTATGTTCGCATGTTACGGTTAATGCAAAAATAAGTCTGCCTTAATTCGTCGTAAAGTTTGTAATATGTCGAATGTTGTATTACGTTTTATTCCACCGAATTTACATAACATAACCAACGAGTCGTGTAAGTAAACTTAACAGAATAATAATAATAAATTAAATGAACTGTAAAATTAATAGAGATAATTTAGTACAATATGTTTTACATATATAATTATGTTTAGTTTAACAACTATATTTCGTTAAACTGATATCAAAGGTTATCGGGACAAAGATAATTTCCTCCTTTGTGAGCGACATGTATATTTATTACAATTTAAATAAAATATCAAGAAGAAATAAAATAAACAAACTCCTTCTTCAAATATCAGCTTCAAACTAAAGGAGTAGATCTCCTTGAGTCCATATTTAATTGAACTCTGTCATAAATGAAATTTTTAGCAACTTATCGAGCAAACGTAACTTTTCGTATTCTGGCAACAACGTTAAACAATCGGCAACTTTTTCTTCGATATGCAATCACTTTTAAGTTAGGAAAGGTGTAAAAACAAAGGCTGGCGTGCTAATCGTTTTAACGTACGTGTGTGGACTGACGTTTGAATTCCGATTAAAATTCGACCGGATTGAATGAACAAAGACCTATTGTGAGTTTAGTAGAGTGGAACATTTTTACATTTTTCATGCGTTGTTAATTAATTATTCCGTGCTTACAATTTATTGATATACAATGTGTTTGTGCATTTTATTACCTAGTTACATGAGTTAAATGAGATTAACTGTTTGAAACATTTGTAACATTGTGAACATAATGTAACTAAAAAGTAAATAATTTTTTACCGTCTGCTTTCCAACTTTGTTCTCGATCATGACGAAACATGTTTATGTCTTTTGTTTTTCACGTAAAAAAGAATATATTTTGAATTTGAATTAAAAAAATACGATTCGGATACAACAATAAATCTGAAGTAGGTTAATGTAAATACGAGTATCTATAACATTTTTGACTTTACGATTTCTTTGCTATTTTTATTTTATTGGTTAAGATTCCTTGATCTTCTGTGTTTCCAACTACGATATATCAAACGAGAATGAATAAAAGGGGCCAATAAAAACCATAACGTCTAATAAAGATTATCACTTTGAAATGTTCCCGGATTTCTTAAGAGGCAGCCGTTTTTACCACGGTTACGATACAAACGGATGCGGCCCACATCAGTGAGAGTGAAATCACGATCGTATATTTATATCAGTTTCCGATACGGGTTTGTTTTTAACTTCTGCTTCTGGGATAGTATTACCTTTTCATGTGGTGGTAGTATAGAAGATTGAAAGTGTTTTGGTGTTTTAGGTCTGTGCCATTAACACTACAGATAAATGTAAAGACGAGTATAAAAATATTCAGAACTAAAATATAAACCTAAATTCGTCATTTCAATATCTATTTGGCTGAGGTTCGAACCTGGAAGCTTTACCATGGCAAAATGGTGTGCTGACAGCTATATCATGTTCCATTATAAAGGGTAAGAAGCTTGGGATAGGTTGAAAAACCGTCATTTTTAGAAAAAATGACGGACGTTCTGAAGTAGTAACGTTGATTCGAAAGGATGAAGATTCTTGAATAACTAACATCATTATTGTAAACTGACTACGTAAGTTCAAAACATTGGACACACTTCATACCCATTTTCTACTTAATTATGAACGACGCCTTGAAAAACAATGGCATTGTAGACAATTATACCAAATAGTGGCATAGGATCCGGGACGAAGCGTGTCAAGACGATTCATTTCGATGATATTCATAAACATAATACAAATAACCGCAGAACAAAGAGTTATTCACACGCTTCTCGGTTTACTCGCACGCTTATCACCTTGAGTGGATTTATCAGTTACTCACATTTGCGACATGTAACCAAAAATCCTTACCTGATTTACAGAAACGGTTTTACAATCCAGAAATATTTTATCGAAGGATTAAATTTCTTGCATATACTCGTAATTCCGTTTTGTTAATCTAGATTTAATATGTTAATATCTAAGATTATAATTTTTATATGTACAAGCATTAGTTTGACTGAACTTATTTATACCCGTAACACAATATTTGGGAAGTATGTAAGTCATATGTTTTTTACAACCATTTGATTAATAATGTTCACTATTAATTCACTTCTATTCATATTTTTTGTTCTTATAAACCATTTTTGTTACCTTTAATTTATTTATTTCTGTTTGTACTATGTAAGCTTATAAAAACTACAGGAAAAAATGCTATAATTGTGTGGATGTGTCTTGACTTCTCGTTTGCTACATTTGCCAAAAAACACGTAAATAAATACTTTTTGCGATATTCTGACCGTTCACCGACATGAGTCATCAACATTTAGTTGCTCGGCGACTATTTAAACGTTGTTAGCCTTGAATACAGCTTTTATGGTAAGGTTATATTTTGAAAGTGTCTCCTCTATAAGTTTATTTCCGATATCAACTTGATTGCCTAGAAGTATATTCAAATTGGCCTTGATTATCATAATTTCAAATGCTGTAATGTATTTAATATTTAAATGAAGCTCTTATTTTGAGTTAAAGAACCAGATTAAGCTGTGCAAATGCAACAGGATATTTTATTTATACGAACTTCCATATAGCGGTATTGAGTCGAGTTTTTAAGCAATGTTGTGTACTACTCTGACGATAATTTCCCGTGAATTAGCGTCGGCTCAAATATTTCTTCAAATTAACTTAATTACTGATAATTCGCCATCAGTTTCCGTTTATTCGTTGCATTCATGTTTACCTTTATAGGTATTATTAATAATACATTATTACTAATGTATTAAAAATTCCACAATTTTGAGTTTAATGAATATTTACAAAATTCATACACGGTGGCATTCATTTTTGTATAACTCGCTCTAAAGGGGTCCTTGTTTGTAATTTCATACTACGATTCCATGTATAATATACCTATAGGCTGGACATAGACAAGTAATGATTAAATCAGACCTACAATATGCAACTCAATCTTTTAAATCTATCTTGTTTGAGTTCTTACATGATCCGATGATGGAGACGTAGGGTGGCAATTGTATCTCTACTTTAGCACATGTAGGCCTGAAATATACTGACAATGTATATGATAAACTTTTGACTTAACTCTTTTCCTAGTCAGTACACATTTCATAATATTTATAATAACCTCGAGCATTCTCTTTCGCGCAATGCACTTACACAGGAATTAAATAACATTTGATACTCTATTTAACATAAATATGACATATAAGATTAACCGAATTTAAAATACACATTCAGGATAGGAAAAGTATACTACCTGTACTTGTTCAATATTTCTATCAAGCAGTCATTATGTTAAGCCAATTATTTTTTACTTTACTCTATATTAAGGGAACAGACAAACTCTTTATCAATTTTGTAATCTGTCGGTTTTATTTAAATGAAAAATCTATTTTTAAGTTATAGCAAATTCTAACAAACCTGTCACCGATGTATTAATACCATTTATATTATTTTATTCACAGAGGGCAGAGTGGAGGTTTCGAGGGAAAATAAATACCTCAGCACAATGGCACCAGGGAAAGTCTTTGGAGAACTGGCGATCCTCTACAATTGCAAGAGGACAGCCACAATCAAGGCGGCCACCGATTGCCGGCTCTGGGCCATAGAGCGGCAATGCTTCCAGACAATCATGATGAGGACTGGACTCATTCGCCAGGCGGAATATACTGACTTCCTTAAGAGGTACGTAGCTTTTTATTTTATCATATTAGTGTTACTGGTTTGACCGCGTAGATTTTAAGGGACAAAATATCCTAGTTAGTTTCTCTATGTTATTAACACGTTTAGAATATGCCTTTTCACAATCTCAAATGTCGATTATTCAAAAAATCTTTTTCCAGCTGCAGCTTTTAAATACGTTAAAAACGTCTGATTTTAATAAATGTAATCTTACTGGCGCCGTTATTAGCATAAATAGAAAGGTTAAGGCAATACAACAGACGTATCTCCTAAGCAAATAAGATACCGCGAAGTGTGAACACGCTATTTAGCAACCTTTGGCATAAATTCTTCAGTCTTTACACAGTGAAACTGATTATTTACAAGCTACTTTCCAAGTATTTGCTAGATACGATCATATTTTGCAATTTCACTCCCGCGCCACCTACGCGTGCCATTTCGAATGGAGTTGCAACCATATCTGATTCAGACAGTACTAAACAAGAGAATAATAATGCTTACGTCAGTAACAGTGTAATATAATAAACGAGAACTGAACCTGATATACACATGAACAATTAACATGTTGACAAAAAAATAACACATGATTTTAAAAACATTGGTATACAATTTGCACATGAATGTATGAATTTCAAGTATCTCATTATCTCTTCCGGATTACATAATTTTCACAAAAAATAATTTTTAAATCATTATTTCTGTGAAGCGTATACGATATTATATCTATATTCTCTATGAGTTCAGCACTAGCCGACAATTGTAAACTTATATTAATTTGAAACGTGACTTTTATAACATCGCAAGTTATTTATCTATTAGTCGAATAAGTTGAAATTAAAAACTTTGCCGTTTCTGATAAGTATTCTTATGTCTCGAAAACATTACTTTATGTCGAAGGCACGTCTGAAGTGATATTAACAAATTCTTTTAATATAATACACTAAGATAAACTTTCATTAATGTGGTATACATCACTACACTTATATGTGCATATGTATCTAAATTCACTGAAAATGGCGGATTAAGTGTTACTGTAGCAATATAAAATACACGCCAAATTTTAGGTAACTTTCTATGGGTCACTACTATTTGAATGTCCAAAAATATATTTACAATTCAAATCCTGTTGCCCTTTGCATATCTATAACAACGAGCAATTTTGGTAATGCATAGAATACTCATAAATAAAATTTCCCACAGCATAACGGATGTAAATCACATGCCATTCATACATTCTGGAACTGAACTTTGAATGTAATGACCGCATTGTTTTGAGGCTGGTCATTTACAGGAGCTATTTTAGTTACGATTTTTAACGAGACTTGTTGTTTACGTCGGGCGGCCAGTAACCTCCCTCGGTGAATGTCTTTCAAAATTATTTGTTTTGGCGCGATAATTAAGAAAACACGTGGCTAATGTTGTACTAGCTGAGCCCCAAAATGGGAGCCAACAAAAAAGGGTGCGCGTGGTAGATTTCCTGGGTTTCATTTTATTAAGCTGAACTCAAATACATTTTGTATAAAGTAATAAAAGTAATAAAATTTAGTGTTTGTAATATCGGCTATCTGTTAGTGAAATTTAATTCTAACTCGATTCAGAGATTAGCCCGAACAAACGAACAGACAGACAAAAAATTTAATATTTGTATAGATTTACGATTTTGTCAGTTGTTTAGTTTGTGTTTGTTAACAATATACCACATTATTATTACATCAGCATGTAATACGGACTTTTAGTGATAGCACCATAGTTATATCCTATCATAAATCAAGCATACGACCAGGAATGTTATCGTTTAGTTTGAACGGTAATTACAGTGCAAACGAGTATTTATTCTTTCTTAGTATAATTGTCACATAAGTTAGTTTCATTTAAATTTATTTCAGTTAGTGTTTATCATCATTATCAGACAAGAGATTTCAGACATTTGTGTTATTCTTGCCCATTAAATAATTATTTAATATCATCATATTAATAATGTTTTCTTTATTAATAATGCAAGAACAAAGGTAATACAATAATAAACAATAAATGCACATCAGTGGAGATAAGAGAGAGCAAATTTTCAAACCAAATAAACATCAATTTAAGTAGTAAATCAACGTCCTTATTGTTTGTACGTATCTTAACAACAAAGATATCAATAGCGTAGAGCTAATACTAAAAGTTACGTGTTTTTCTCTTTGTACTTATCATTCAGTCGGAATGATTTATTTAATACTTCTGTTTAAATATTTTTGATCAAATGAATCGAATACTTATATCAATGTCTAGTAACATCATAGAAAACTATAATTTAGATTATATCGAAGTGACGACGTATTTGGTCGATTTTTTATGGAACGAGTAATATCAATGGTAGTTTTACTTTTACGTCGTAATGTTTTAGTTTATTTGAGAGTTTGTAAAGAAAGGGTTATTGTCGATGACAAGGCTATTGAACTCGGACACTTATGCAAATGCTATGGGCGTGCAATCGCCCATTCTTCGCCTCTCATCGACTCCGACATTTGCATCTCGCCCCACATTAAGAATGTGGGCGAAAACTATTGTTATACTCAGATAACGTCGCTATGCTACTTTTGCTTGGAAGGTAAATGAAAAATGACCAAGGCAAACTAACTATATTGTTAGCCTGCTAAATGAGACAATATTAATTATCAAAAACAACAAGCCAGACTTAGTGTCATACTGTGTGGTAATTACAAATCATATTAAACTTGCGATACATCATTTTGTTAATTCGCTGTATGTTTTCAGTAAATGATCTTAATAAATCTGATAATCTGATCTTAAATTTTATTATTGTTTTTAAATTACACAATTTATTACTATTGTAGTGTATTTCAACCTATCATCTATTCTAGCACTGCTGAATGTGAGCCTCCTATCAGAATGAGGACTTAAGTTATATAGGTATCCTCAAGATTTCCTTTACCATTTTACCGTTCAAACAAACGGATCCATAGGGTAAGAGTCACTACTTTTATACTTCCCTTAGTCATAATAGGATCCTTGCTGATACAATATTAACATTAGCTACAGTTATGAGATCTCTCCACTTCCATACCAGTCCAGGTGCAAGTGTAAAAGTAGGCGCAGTTGTAGAAAGCTGTTATAATATATTCCTAGGGTGTCGTGTTGGAACATTCCGCTTGACTTTACTTCTGGGACTCCTTGATCTCGTTAACCGTATCTGGTGATCCGCCTTCTCGGAATAGGAATAATATCTTTATCGTGACTGTCATCCCGTGTTTCGTATTTATAATTTCCATTTCAGTGTTTCCTGGGAAAGAATATTTTCAGATTTATTTTCTGATTTTTCTTGACGGAAACTTCTTAGGAAATATTATTTGATGAATGAATAATGTGTTGTAATAAAATAGATCGTTTTATAACAGGAATAATAAATAACAATTCTAAGTTTATAATTGTCTTGGTAATATTATGTAAATCTGACAAGGCTTTTCAAATGAATTTACAAGGATTACTAAAAAGTCCATTGGTTATTAACTCAATGACCTCTGGTTGTTAATATACATGGAATCCTTTCTGTCTCGGATCGAAACAAGGTTGCACTATCGCAACAGCATTGAGGCACTTTGCGCATATGAGAGCGTTTTTATTCCTTACAGCATACTCTGTTTTTGTAACATATTAAGCGATTGTGAGACAAAGGCGTTGTTGACGAAACTCGTGTCACAGTACCGTTGCCTAAGGCCCGTGCGATACGATTTGCGAAATACTTGTTGTCACGTTCGCGTGCCCCGACATTTGGACTCGTTATCCTTTCACCGTCCGAATGGCTCCTAGGAGCAGTAGCAGTTTTATCTCTTTCATCAAAACTGCTTTTTGTTTCCCGAAGAATGTCGTTTCAAGTCCGAATTCAACTGTTTTAAAGAATTTCATTAAATTCATAATTGGAATTGATGTTTTTAATTAAGCTAGCTACTGAAATACAAGAATTACGTCAGACATAATGTCGCAAGTATGAAAAGTAGGCTGTGCAACAATTGCTAGCACTTTGTTTGTTCCGTCATTTAATCGTCGAAACAATAGCTGTCTAACAGTTTTCGAGATAACCTCTGGCATTTAAACAAAGTCGTTAGTAATTGAAAGTACAGAATTTAATTAGATATTTATCTAAAAGTTACTCAAGGATAAATATTACACCAGCTTTGCTCTTCATCATAACTTTTCAATCAGTCGTAATACTAAAAAACATTCGGCAATTCCAGTACTCGCTATAAGGACATGCAGATTCCATTACGTATTTAAGACGCTAAAATAATTGTTCCTGTATAAAGTCTTGCTTCTAGTGGACCTTCAGAACTTTTGATGTTGTTAACTTATTTATTAAGCTTGTTCATGCTCTAGCTTAAGGAGTGCAAGATCTATGATATCTATAAATTTGTACTTGGGAAATATTACAAATAAATTTATATAATATAAGGTTTTAAAATAACTTTTTAGTAACATCATTTTGTGTATCGCGTTTTTCTGAGAAAGCACTTTCATTCGAATCCCATAACATAAAGTTGCATAAAAAACTGGTTCACTATAGCGCGGCGTCCGCCATATTGGATTTAGAATGACGTGACCAATGTAATCACGCATTGACATTCAAACCAAACGTGTAAACAAAATTTCAGCTTAATCAGTTAGGATTAAGTGTTTCAAAAGTCAATTGCAAGTTAAATAAAAGCTTTTAAAAATAATATTATTATCTTTTAACTTCATATAGTTAAGACGGCTTTTGTTTTGTATGCAAATACAATTAATCCCCCGTTATATGCTTTATCTTTGACATCGTTTCCTGTCTACGATTTTCATTGTTTTGAAATACCATTTTATCTACAATACTTACTTTTCATTTTCTATTGTAGTGTCATTGTGTAAATTTAGCTGCTTTCGGAGTTATTCTATTGTTTCAAATTTCAAAATGTATATTAATTAAATGTCACTAGATATTTCAATGAATTTGGATTCAGCTATTGAAGGTAACAATTCCTTTTTAACTAAACTTCTTTGTACTTTGTATGTTTGTAGCAGTTATAAATTAGGATATCCAAATACGTTGAAATTTTAATTGATTTTTTTTTTATTTCCTGGATTTTTATTATTGAAATTGTTCTCTCTTTAAATCGCTTTTAAAAAATTACGATATTAAAGATAATTAATTCACACAGGGCTTATGTATTCGTGTAAAACGTTAAGGTCACTGACCACAGTACAATAACTGCTAATTAAAATATATTTTCCATAAACAATACCTGTAATTTAATTATAGATATACTCTTCAATTTATATAATGACACAAGTGGTAGCAATCAAGCAAGTTATTGATGTGATGGCCAATTCTGTTTTTCTATTACACATTAGTGTTAATACTACCTCGACATACATTACTGATATGCGCCTGCTAGTAATTACCTAGTTGTTTATTAGGCACTTGTATGACAAGCGACGAGTTACGAACTTAGGCGTCAGACATTTAGGTGTAATAATGGGACTAGACAAGATAGGAATCTACGTTATGGTAAATGGTTAGCACCTACCTGTAAACCACGACGATTCATACTCAACAGATCAATCAATCAACAGATCAGGATTTCTATCTAAGGTAAATCCTGTAATATATTTTACATAGTCTACGCATCTGTACGCGTTGCCAATCTTGAGGACTGTGATGGAAATATGTATGAAACTTGATACCTCGGGAGGGACAATGGTATGTGTGGTCGCATTGTAAACACCAGGTGGAGCAACGCGCTCAAAGTACTCCGGTTGCGTTTTTTTGGAGATCCCGGAATCTTCTACGCAGCCTTGAGGACGGCTACCGCGGGTATTTTAGTGAATTATAATCCCACATATCTCGGTGTCGCTCCCACAGTTTGACGCTTTATTTGACGCTTTAAAGACGCTTTATACACGCATAGCCCCACACTAGGATTCCCTGTATCGTTTATGCCATGGACACACACAAAGATGAATACACAAACACCCAGACCCAGAACAGGAATCTAAATTTATCATTCAGATATCTGTCTGACCGGGGATCGAACCCGGAACCCACTGCGTGTCAGACCGGTATGGAGACCGCTCCGCCACGCGGGTTGTCAAACCGTCAATTTGGACACATTGTTTAACTATAAGGCGATACGAAGTTCGCCGGGTCAGCAAGTTTAAAATAAATTGATGGTCACACCACTCCCGCCCTACCAATAATTTTATCGCTGTGATTTGAACGAGTTGTGCCCGCCTTCGCTCTGAAAATGAAATTTGAACGAAATAAGAGAAAAAGTCTCGGCGGAGGGACAAATTCCGACAAATATAAATAAACATTTTAGCTATCGACAGATTTCATTGGAGCGAGTTGTCGGTCTGTCTATACAAATAAATAAAATTGAACTCTCTTTTTGTGATGTCCAAATAACTGCTGTTTACTAAACACATATACGGTAATTATAACAAAAAAACGATTATTATTTCTTCCGTCTGTTTGTTTGTTTCTTGTAGAATATCCAGCTAGATCGTTTATCACAAGACTTTGAAATCGACCACGTGCGCTTTGTTTTAATCGACTTCCAAAAAGAAAAAGGTCCTACATATGTACCGACTGTATGTATCGAACCAAAAAGGGTTTTACCTTACCTTATTTTTGTTTATATGATGGAATAGCAAACGAGCATGCAGTCCACCTGATGGTAATTGACGACTGCCGCCCATGGACATTTGTGATCCACCCCAAATAAGACCAGAATCCCAACTAAAGTCGACCACAGAGGCGTTGCTACCCCTGAGGACTAAGTTGGAATGCCTCGTTAAGTTTATCTCCCTTACCACACTTCAAACCAGAAGACA
>DWRA01002119.1:0-14802 GCA_018250295.1 Spathilepia clonius
CAGGTTTGAAGAGTGGAAGGGAGACATACTTATCCGAGGCACTCTTAGTTCTCAAGGGTAGCATCTGTCCTCGACCACTGGTAGAATTGTAGTCTTATCTGGGGTGGATTGCAAATGTCCATGGGCGTGTTCATTGGCGACCTCATTCATATAAAAAAAGAAACATACTTCTTTTTTATATTATGAGGTAGCATACGCATGCAGTCCACCTGAAGGTAAGTGACAACTGCCGTTCATAGATAATCGATCTCAGATAGGATTAAAATTCTACCAGAGGTCGACCACAGATTTTCAATCTGATTATGATTACAAATTACGCATACTTAGATATAGTAAAACATATTATCAGGTCAAATACAAATTAAATAGGAAAATAGGGTAAAACGTATTAATAACACTCAAAAATGTGTGAAGTGTTATAATAACACTTCACACTTTGAGCACCCGTCTTGGCCAAACCACTTGAATTAAAGTCGTAACCTTCCACATCTTTAGTAAAGATCCGTGCCAAACAGGGTATGTGAGGGGTTTAGTTAATATTACAGTTATAACACATACCCACATTTAAAGATGGTGAAACCCACTGAGGGTCAACTCTGGAGGCACTATCTATTTCTATCTAATAACAAAATTTAGGCGTTACTCTCTTCTGGTTTGATGGGTGTGGTAAGACGAATGTCTATATTCGAGGAACGTGTATATATTCGAAGCGTCCCAATTAAATCATCTGTGACCATCTGTGACCAGTACTAGTTAAAACTTAAATCTCACCTAAACTTGATTACAAATGGCCACACGTGGCAGTAGCCACTTACCATCATGTAAACTGTTTTGCTTCTAGAGAAATAAAAAAATCATAAGCCAATAGGATATTCAAGTTATTTCAAGATATTCAACTTACAAATTGTCCACACAAAGCCAGGGGTACAAGCTTGAGATATGAATAAAAGAGCATTTTCCGCACGGATTCCTGTCTAATATTTTGCACGTAGGATGAATTGCTAAATTGCTTTAAAACCTTTTACTTTCAAGGCGAAACGGAACAAAAAGTACGTCACGTTCCAGACCCGTCGCGACGTCGAAAATTTTCCAAAAAGAAGTTAAACATGAACTCACATTATCATTTATATACGTTTGTTCTCCGCTGGCAAATTTCAATTTTCCTTCCACGTTTCACTACGTCGTGTGGAGCGAAAGAATGAATCTTTAAAGGAAGAGATACTCGCTTTCTAACACCACAAGTTTTACTAAGAGAAACAAAAGAATGAAAAAACCAATTAGCAAAAGATACTCACAAATTATAAAAAATCTTACTTCATGTAAAATTTATTGGTGATGGCAAGCACTGGTGAATCCATGTTAAACGTTTAGAGTCTCCTCCTCTTCAAAATTTAAAATATGATCGTGATAAAATCTTTTTGTGATGTGTGTGTCAACTCCGGCGGCACCACCGCCACGTCTATTTCTGCCTAATAACAGCAGTATTAAGCGCTTCTGGTTTGAAGGGTGTGGCAAGGGAGACTGACATATCCGACGCATTCCAACTTAGTCCTCAGAGGTAGTAACGCATCTGTGGTCGATCCTAGGTCTAGTCTTATCTGGGGTAGCTTACAAATGTCCATGGGCGACAGTCAGGCATCAGATGGACTGCATGTTCGTTTGCAGCTTCTTTTGAAGCATTTTTTGAAGCTTCTCTTTTAAGTACATAAATTGGCAGAGAACCATTCTATCACATCTAGCGGACGATAAAAGTCTCTCTAACTCTTTTAGTCATGTTCAACCTTTTGAATCGCAACAAGTCATATGAGAATCATTAATTTTTTCCTCGCATCCATCTTTGTGTCATAGACGGTTCTCGTTAGAAATACAAACGAAGTTTTTCTTCGTAACTTCAGTTCATGGTGGATAGGTTTTTACTTAAAAAACTGAAGAATTTATGGTAGTTCTTTCTACTGTCAATCCGGACTGAATTTGATATAATTTCACATTTTTTGCCTTGTGATCGCTGTGTAGTTGTTTAAAATTTTGCAATAAGGGATTATTGAATCTGTATCGAATTTTAGTTTTTTAACTAAAGTTAATCAAGAATAAGATTATTATTTTGTACTTGATTTATTAATAGTTCTTTACAATGGCTGTCAATTTAACATCTGCAATGAACTGCGAATTTCCCTGTTATTATCTAACGATGCGTCTATCCTTACTATTTTGCTCCTATAATCTCATAAAAAAATATTTGTGGTACCTAAACCGGAAGTTTAACGTATAGAGTGTTTAGAAAACTTTTCAAACATTTTCTGACCTGCCCAATACGGCACAACCGTATATAAAAGTAACCTAAAAGGCCTGAAGCGTTGGTTCTGCTACGTTGGAAATGTGACCCCTGGCGAGTGGAAAGTTATCGCTACGTGCCGCAAAGACCGTAAAGTGTGGTGGTAATTGTATTTATCTGTTTGTTTCAGCGATATTTCTTTTAGCAATTTTTAGGATTCCACCGTTTATAGGTGTTTTAAGCATTTTATACAACGTGTGTTCGTCCTTACTTACATTTTATTAGAGCACCATTATCTCTTGTAATTTTACATAGATGGGTATTAAAAATTTGGTAAAACATATAAGCATTTTCTATAGCCTGTGGTCGTCCGTATTTAAATTTTATTACATTAACTTTATCTGTTGTAAAGTGACATATATGCGTATTATATAATTTGGTAATAATTTTAACTTCATTGCTGCTTTAACATTTTTTGTATACCGCTGGTTTTTTACCACAACTGAGGAAAGCCTGGAGCATAGTCCAAGCTGATGCAATTTAGATTGGTGCAGGGGGAAGGATAGTAACAAAACAGAGCCATGTTGCTCTGTGAGGTATTGCAATGAGAGAGAGCAGGAATATTGCAATTTTGCGTGTCTAGTGATATGCAAGATAGCAAGCAAAATTACATAAACTTATCTGGGAAGATTTTGGTCATAGTGACAATATCCATTTGTGACAACAATGCACTGATCAACCCGATGTAGAAGTCCATACCACCTTCACAAATAAACTTTGAGTAAACAATGTGTAAATAAAACGCTTGTAATGCAAATCAATTAAATACAAAAAAATGTTGAATATTTTCATTTCATTAACTCGATATAATGGTCTCGTTGATTGATCCTGTTATTATTTTGTTCCAGTGCATTTGAAGAATTTTTCCAAACAAAGCAGCTATCAGTAGTCGTTGGATACACGGATATATCTTCTAAGAAGGATAACGAAGCATTGTCCAAAATTATACCGCATCCCGAATACAGGTAGGTATCTGTTTTATTTTTTTATATAAATCCTCACCATTCGACAATGAAATTAAAATCTCCTCTTAAAATGATAGGAGTTAAACCATAGTTCACTGCGCTAGCTAGATCAAGTTTGGTTCTTCCAATCTTTGAGAGATGAACTTGTGAGTTATATAAGATTTTTCCAGATGTTTTTCCCTACCGCTTAAGGATCTTACGATATTAGATTGAAATGACTTTGAAAACTAAGATTTATTTCCCTTGAATTCTAACATGAACCTTTAAAGTGAGGAGCGACATTTTTTAAACTATGCATTGCTGAAGTATGAAACATAGATAGGTTAATAATGATTACGTTGATATTCCCTCAATACAAACATATGATTTAACTACCAATTCAAATAAAAACATAATAATATCTACAACATACTTACTTTGACGTCAAGTTTAGAAACGAAATGACGTAGACGATTCCGCAGAACACACAAAACGTTCAGCGATATTTTCATTTGTAGATGTAATAAAAAATCCAACGACGTAGCACTTCTGAAGACGATACGTCAGCTCACTTGGACCAATCAGCTACGACCTGCGTGCTTGCCACGACCTTCGGCGTCAGACTTCAGTGGTACGTTGGCAACAGTAGCTGGATGGGGTTTCACCAACGAAGACAGAGCAATCGGTAATATTTTTGAGACTATTAAATTTTTTGTGTTATAGGAAAAGAACCCACCTGAAATAAAATGATCACTTTTGTCTTTGAAAATTGGTAACTTTGAAAGATGTTTGTCCACGGCGCTGGTAAGGTCTAGGTTGGTCAAGTTCCATACACGAGTAAATAGGTATCCTTCCAATGTTTTCCTTGCTCGTTAAGTGAAAAATAATTTCTAAAAAGCTCGTAATTACTTTAGAAAATCAGTATCTGGAATTCAAACCACAGAAACCATTAGAAGGTGTGTTCCAAACTATAGGGATATTGGAATTTTTCCAAATTTGATTTATTTGATGCTTTGCCAAGCGTAGAAATTAAGTTCTACTTCTATTATACAAACATGAACAACAAAAATAAAATATAATATTTTCTATATTATTCGAAGACATTTTCAAACTATTTGTGTTGTTGCTACCTTTCCAAATATGCGTTGATTGCAGACGACAATTTCTATTTCAGGGTCAAGACCAAACATTTTACAGAAAACCGAAGTGTTAGTGGTGGCCAATGATGAATGCAACACTTGGTACAAATCACAGGGCAGCAAAGTGAAGGTCATTCCGACACAGATGTGCGCTGGTCACGAGAAGGGTGGCAGGGACTCTTGCTGGGTAAGCTAACACTATAAAGTTATGGACTTCAAGAAACTATTGTGCCGATGTATATTTTGTCCAATTCATAGATACAACATGCCTATCTATAAAATTTCAAGCTTACGACAAAACTATATTTATCGCGAAAACCGATTCGAGGTGTGTTTGTTTAGATATTTTTAAAGTTTTTAACAGTCACTGTAACTAAGACATTTTTTAGATCTTTTTTATATGATGGAGCAGCAAACGAGCATGCAGTCCATCTGATGGTAAGTGGCAACTGCCGCCTATGGACATTTGTGATCCATCCCAGAGAAGACCAGAATACCAACTGAAGTCGACCACAGATGCGTTGCTACCCCTGAGGACTAAGTTGGAATGCCTCGTTAAGTTTATCTCCCTTACACCCACACCCTTCACACCAGAACACAGCAGCGCTTAACACTACTGTTATTAGGCAAAAACAAGTGTGGCGGTGGTGCCACCCGAGTCGGACTACAAAGGGCTCTACCACCACTTGATTCTTACGACATTGATGATTTGGAATTTCAGGTAAATTTGTCAACAATGTCACTCACTCTGGCGATTGTATCACGACAGCGTTTAAGTTCTGGAAGTACGTGTGGAGAGCTGGAATGACCAGTGACATAATGACTAGCACTGTCAATACTATTTTCCTAGCTCGTGGGGTCCGCATGAACACACAAACGAAGAGACCCACGCAGAATAGTTGGGTGTCCGCTGCTAGGTACCTGCAAAATGAGAATGTTACTTGCTTTGCTAATAATTCGATTACGTCCGTTAGAGGAAAACAGAAATGGACATAATTATAACACCAGATATAAAGATAAATTGGTCGTAACACAATTTCGATTCTACAATAAATTACCAAAAGAAATTATTAAATTACCAGAGAAAGGGTTTGAATCGATTGTTAAATTAAATTTGTGTAGTGAGGTTTATTACAATGTAAATGACTATTTTAATGATAACTACGCGTGGTGTAACGTGACTCTAGTTCCACATTAAATGATTATTTTAATATACCTAGTGTAAACATTTATATTTTTACTGTTTTAAAGATGTGACATATGCACACGTATGGAGTTTCTTGCGCCGTTTCTCCATAGCGAAACATTTTCCGAAACGGGGATAGCTTTTTGACGTTCAAAAAGAGTTCTATATGAATCAACTTTGTATAAATGATTTTTGATTCATTTGATTTGATACAAACAAGTCTTACGACTTTACTTCTTACCAGGTCTGGGGCGCGCAGTAAATGTCATTGTACAAGTAGTTGTTGAAGTAGAACACGTGCGCCCACCAGTACTGGCGGCAAGCGTCCGTCTCTGACGTCACCACTAGCTGCCACAATGGACCATCGCCCAGATGCCGCATCCATGTGCATAGCGTGGCCAGGATTAATGCATAGGCAGGCGTTAATCTGCGAATTTGGAAGGTGAAGAATTGAAAAGGATATAAAAGTTTCAAGAAGCTCTACAAGATCTACTAATGTTAATATAATTTACGACGAAATGTAATAAATTTTATCAAATTAAGAAAAGAAAATAAAGGAATGGATTGAATATCTATTCCAAAACAATTTATCAACCACATCTTCTTTGTTTAAATCGTGAGTCTTAAAAACACTTATAAATTTAATGATAGAGATGATGATGATGATGTTATTCTCTATTTGTAAACGAGAACATGAATCTTTTATCAGGTCATAATATAGGATTATACATGTTTTGGAGCATCTTAAACTATTATGTGATTTGTATAAAAGTGGTTTAAAAATCTGAGCTTCTTAAGAAATGTAGATAACTACAGTGCTCCTTCGTCTTGAGCTGGTACAAATACAAAATCTTTAATTGTAGAATTGGGTGGTACACTGGTGCTAATTTGAATATATTTCACTTATTCTGACACAAATACCGTACAAATATATTTTTTAAAGTAATTTACGATGGTGGTATTAATTCTTACTCCATTCCATTTCCAAAACAGTGTAAAAACAAAATTAAAAATGAAAATGTCAATGGTTTTAAACCAGAGCATGGTACAATAATACCTGATCCATCTCAAAAAAATCCCTTTAGGAAACAGCACCCAGGTGACTTCATGTTTCTCAGCGTGTAGTTGGAAGTTGTACGCGAGGAGGAAACTGGACATAACGAAGAATGTATGTGTGACGAGGCTCCCATTGAACAGAATTTGCTTCAAAGGGTCATCGTAGGACTGCGAGAGAAATGTATGCATTTAAAAATGCGTAGGAGTTGGAAGAGATAGGAGATGAAATACTTAAAAAAATAATTTAGTCTCCTTCAGTTTTTATACACGTAAGTGAATTTGAACGTATTCTTCGGAGAATATTCCAAATGATAAGGGATCTTGCGGTTCAACATTGTCGGTACCCCCGCCACACCTATTTCTGCTTAAAATAACAACAGTGTTGTCGCTGATACTGCGATCTGGTTTGAAGGGTCTGGCAAGGGTGACATAATTATCAGATGTAATTAAAGGTGGTAGAACCCGTTGTAGTTCGACTCCGGCGGCACCACCGCCGTCGACTTCAGTTGGGATTCTAGTCTTATCTGGGGTGAATCACAAATGTACATAGGCGGCAGTTGCCACTTACCATCAGTGGACTGCATGCTCGTTTGCTATTCCAATGTATAAAAAAAAAAGTATATTTTGATACTACTAAGACAAGACACCAAAAACTTCTGTCAGAGAATCATACTCCCTATATTATAGTTTAATTCTAATGTACACATAATTTCAAAAAATTAGAGGTCTAAAATTTGAATCCTGAAGTGAGAACGACCACTGGGCTATCACAGCTCAACATTATTAGACTTTGCTTTAATACAATAGGATAGTGGAATTTTTTAAGAAGTGTTTTACTCAAAATTGGTTGTAAATATGTTACGGAATGGAATCATTGCATTAACGTTATTACACGATCCATTAATTTTCAATGAATATATGCCTTGCGTTGCCTTTGCACCTTCGTTGCTGTAAAAGACCTTTACTTAGTAATGGACAGAAATGGGTTGCCTTAATCGATGAGGGTTTGGATCTTGGTCTCGACGAAATTGCAGCGAAGCAAGCATACTGCTTATAGAAACGAATGATAGTAGATACGTCCATCTATACAACTGCTACCTGTCTTTTCATTCTCAAAATCACGGTATTTTCTAATCCTATTGAGTATACTTCCACGTCATATACCTTTCGTAAACACCGGCCTGACCTGACCCAATTCTTCCGCAAATTGTCCTTACATCTCGCAATTGCTCGCAGTACAAAAATGTCCGGAAAATAACTCCACGGGTGTTCCCATTCCAGTCTTATTAAAATTAAGTCTTTGTTTAATTAACAAAGACGTGAAGATTCGTTATGTGACATTGTATTTCAAACCTTCGGGCCATACCCGTTTTAACAATGAAATACACTTCATTTTTTATTCGTGAAACAATTATGTCGCTGTTATTCTTCCGCGTAAGGACGGGAGTCTGGAAGTATGTTATTTTTATACTTTAGGACAATAATTTCCGTTGACTTCGATTTTCTTAGCTTTTTTACGTGAAAATTTTTTTGTGACATTTCTTCCATTTTGACGAAGCCATTTCATAGTCTTCTGAGAATGTTCAATATGGAAATTTATTTTACATCGATTGTTCGTTTTTTTTTTCATAAAGGACACTGTTTTATGTACGAATAAAACCTATTATAGAAATACAACATTCTGGTTTAAACGATGTGTCAAAGGAGACTTAGTGATCAGAGGCATACCAACTTAGACCTCAGGAGTAGCAACGCATATGTAGTCAATATTTGGTAAGTCTGTAATCTTATCTGGGATTTACTACAGATATCCATGGGTGGCAGTGGCCACTTACCGTCAGGTGGACTGTATACTAATTTGCTACATTACTAAAAATATATACAGGAAATAGATTCAACTTGAAATCCTCTAACAATAGTTCTCATTTGTTTCTTCCGACATTCACCAAAGTCACGGAAGTTCTATCAACGAATCTAAAGTTGGACTGACAATAGTTGAATGGGTTATAAATAAACTATCTAGCTGATGAGTATCGAGTAGGCAATAATCCAATCGATAGACTACTCAAGGCTTGCGAGTTGGATCAGCGTTGTAAAAGCGCCACGGACACGCAATGCTTGATCCGACAGACAACAAGATAATCACGTAACGTTGAATGAACCTCGGCTTATGCTGTCTAGCATCTAAGTTTAAGCTCCATTATTGTATATTTGATAATTATCTTGGAAGGATTTATCTTAAAATAATTATTGCGTGTCTTTGTAATAAATACTAATCGCCAAAACCAACCGATTCCAATTAAATTTTGTGACTGCGTATAATTGGTTTTAGTTATCTGTGATAGTAATATTGGATCGACTTAAGATTAGGGACCAGTTTGGTAAGGCAGAAAAATATGTGCTCGAATCTACTGATATTATTTAAATAGTAAAAGAGCATCTATATGATATAGCGTAGTCCTCAAGATTAATATCAGAAACATATGAGAAGTGACTTAATTACACCTGGGAATTAAGTTGTAACGGTGTATTTGCAGTCCTAGAGGGACAATATTGACAACGTCTACACTTTAGTTACAGTTCAATTTATATATTGAGAATATACTACCTTAAATGTCGTCACCAGACGATCACTGTTCCATTACTGGGGACGGGTCTCTCTTTAAAGCGAGGGGTGTTTAGACCGTAGTCCACTGCGCTGGCTAAGTTAAATTGAACTTCCAACACTCATAGGTTTTCTTCTGTTTTTATCAAAGGTTTTCTTTCATCATTTAGGCAAGTGATAGTTAATTTCTGATACGCACATAACTTTAAAAAATTACAAGCGCATAGCTAGGAATCGAATTTCGGACTCCCGATTGAAAGCCCGAATTTTAACCAATAGACCTCACTACTTCAATGTAATTGATATATCTGTATCTGGCAGCACATAAGAGCAGCAGAACAAATACTCTATTCTTCAACGTGACATAGTTAATACTTTATTAAATACTCGATTTTATATTTGTTAAGGAATCACGAGTTTTTAACACAATACTTTATTTCAGTGTGTCGTCAAGACAGCGGTAACAACAGACCGCGTGATCAGAGTACAGTGTCAGAATCTTCCCGAAGATTTCGGACGGAGTTCTTAGAAGACTGGCCCCATACACCAGGTTCTCCATATTTCGACCCAAGCACGCCAGACAACGTGACCGGCCTAGTTGGACACCCCGTCACGTTGTTGTGCAAAGTAAAGAATTTGCAGAATCGAACAGTAAGTGGACACATCTTTAATTACGTATAATTTTGGTGCGCTTGTGTACTATCCTCTTATGTCAGTTTGCAATCGTTAATCTTAAATAACTTTTGTAAATCTAAGTTTTAAATTTGACAATTTTTGCCTTCCTAAATTGGCAAATTCCGAACTATAACCGTCAAAAACTGGTTAATATTAATTTTTACTAACGAGCGGCAAACGACTCGAAAATATTTTGATTGTTATTAGGCCAACTGAATGGATTTTAGAGTTGTCGACATCCAGATTCTTTTTTAATTATCAGGCAGATTGTTTTTTAATTAATATTATTTTACCTCTCTGTATGCTCGTAATTTTAATCCTTTAGTATTTTGTATTTTTTGGCGATACTTTAAAAATTGTATAATACTATGTTGCATAGTTTGTAGGCAATACATTTAGATCGGTAGCAGATTTACGATAATAGCTTGCTACAGAATACATGGTTATCGTTTTTAATTTTTTTCATGAAGCTGAAAAATGAGCCTGGCAATAATCGGGGCATCCCATTAAATTAATGAAAATTTTACTCAAAAGTCAGTGGACCAAAATAGGACACTATAATATAATGTTCATTGCAAGTCATACTATAAAAATATAATACTATGATAGTGAATTAAATTGTCATTTCTGATTTAATGCAAACAATTTTCTGTGGTTGCAAATTATATCACAATTTAACTGATTGACTTCATTTGACCACAATCAAATAGTGACGCGTTGACCGTAATTACCATAATAATGAAATCATTAAAAATAATTTACAGAAGAGAGATTTGCGTTTGATACCATCTGCATAAAACCACATCAGTGATAATTATATTACGTTTATTTTTTGTCAAAGTGTGGAAATATGGAAAAAATTAAACAAAACAAAATAAAGAGCAAAATGGGATGCATCGTGTGGTATGGACCTTTAATAGCGTTCCTTCTCTCTTCGCATGGATATTGTACAAGGCAACTAAGAAATAAGACATCCAGGAAAACGATAGAAAATTATATTTGATCCCGTTTAAAATTGCAATAACAAAGTCATAGTGAGAAAACCATTGCATAGTATCACAAAATGGATAAAAATGGAATAATATGACTTAATATTTATTTTCAAAATTATCTTCTGACTTGTGTTCTACATTCAGTATTCGAGAAGTACGGGAGTAGCAAGCGCCTTTGTAGAATGTCGTTTAAATACTACAAGCACCGTTTCGAAATACTTATTCATGACAAACAATACGAATATCGAAATTATTATGCAATTTCGCTTACCTGTTTAATGCATGCGCATATTAATTCACATTACCGATGCGGGGATTGTCGCCGCCGATATAAATCGGACATTTCTTGGCACTTGCATGTGTTTTGGCAGCCGTTCTGCTTCGTAGATTTCGTCGCAATAAGGTTTTCATATCCAGATAAGAAGGACATGAATCTAGAATTACCTACGCGTGCTGGAACACAAAATAATTCCGTCTAATGGCTGTTTTCGTGCCAGCAGTTGCAGTTTGGATATTGAAGCCATTTTGAAGATAACACTGAGACATGTCTGAACTGTCGTTGTGAAACAACTGCAGTATTTTATTAGCTGTATTTTTGACTTAAGTAGTTCATTTATTGTTTAAGTCACAGTCCATTTAATATTATCTGAAGTTCCTAACTGATCTCTGATGCTGCTAACCCTAAGAATAAGTAAGGGTGGAATGCCTTATTTAAGTGTCTACATATATGTGAATCAAAATTTAGCAGCGCTTATTTTGCAATAATTACCGACCAAGTCTCCACTTATAGACATAATGGTCAGTGTTGGTAACATGAAAGAATATTTAATAAACCAGTTTGCAAGCCAAGATATAAATAAGAAGCGCAAGTAATAGATATTTAGTATTAACATTTTATCCTATCATAAAATTGCTAAAATATGTGTCACAAATACGTAGAAAATGTTTAAAAAATTTAACCCTCGTGTAACCGGAAATGCGGCATGTTAAACAAACATGTACCTCATATCCAACAATAACGACACTTGTTCAATCTCTGGTCCACGCGTTAAAAGTTACCGCGATCAGAAATGCGATCCCGAATTGCGAATTTCAGTTTCAAAGTTATTTGTTTGTTTAACGTTTAATTTTGTAGCTTGTGTTTTTGTTTATTACAAGCAAAATTGCATGCAGACTGCCTAATTTGAAATACTCTCATATCATTGTCGTTTCATCGTGAACCCATTATTGTCTCATTGCTGAGCACTGGTCTACTCTCAGAGCGAGAGAGGTTAGGTCCACCGCGCTGGGCAAGTGCGAATTGGTAGATTTAAATCACCCTTGGGAACTTTATTAAAGAACTTTCAGGAGTGCAAGTTTTCTTACGACGTTTTCCTTCACCCTTCGATTTAAGGCCCGAGTTTCAACCACTAGGTTATCACCACATTATCGCTACTATCGTTGATATCTAAAAAAAGTATTTTTTCTACCTGCAATAATCTAAAAAGTGTTTAATATCAAATAAAATGTACGTATATAACAGAGTGCTACATACAAATAATTTGCGAATTATTAGGAATATACTTTAAAGAAATTTGTCTGGGTTTATTAAACGTATGTTGACGGAATTTCACATAAGCATAATTATAGTTATAGAGGAAGTTGCTACAAATACAATAGACGACGAACCAACGACATGTTAGCTAAAGTTATATCGTAAGCAGAAAGCTGTTAATGTCTTAGATCGTTTTCTTTGTCTAGACATGCCTTATCTAGTCTCGGGTTTCAGCTATCGAAGTCTAACGTCTTACAAACACTTGTCTTAAAAGCTTGAACATTTGTCGCTTTTATTAGAAAATATAAAAATAGGGCTTAACCAGACGGGTCAAATGACGTCAATGAATCAGCACATTAGAAAAGCACTGAATGCATTTAAAAAAATCAGCTATCAATAAACTTTGGAATCGATTCTCATTTTATATCCAAATTTAGAAGGCTTGCTAAACATGCTGACGATACAGCTAATGTGTATCCTTAACTATTTAGGACACGGTTATTATCTGAATATAGATACGCAAGTCAAATATTTTTTTAAGTGCTAGGCGCTTGCATTTTTGGCGCAAACATATTTCTATAAATAATTTTCTATCCACTTATTCATAGGCAACAGTGGCTACTTACCATCAAGTTGGTTGCTTACAATTCATATTTCAATCTTATAGAACGAATACAAGTAAAAATAAACTCATACATATAACTATTCGTAACAAACATGTACATTCGTTACATTTTGACGTGTGCTAAAGTATCACAAGAACTTTATGTGTTTTAAAGTAATATAACGCCCAATAATATAAAGTGGGTTGGCGGAAACGATTCGCTCTTTGATAACGTACATCAAACATGCGATAGTGTTGAATTTTGAAGCTTTGTAGAGTATTGCGATCATTCGATTCGAATAGGACTGGAGTCCTATTCGGATCCTGAATACACATCCGCGCAAATATGTATTGACCCGTAAATTTCATGTATGTAACTCAAATTAAAGTTGTTTGACGGCTGTAGAACTCTTTTTGATTCCACTCTGGAGGCACCACCGTCGCACCTATATCTGCCTGATAGTAGCAGTGTTAAGCGCTGCTATATTCTGATTTAAAGGATGTGGTAAAAAAGATATTCTTATCAAAGGCATATACTTAGTCTTCAGAAGTAGCGACGAATCTTTGGCTCGACCTCAGATAGGACTCTCATCTTATCTGAGGTTGATTACAGATATTCATTGGCAGCAGTAGCCACTAATTAAGTGGACTGCATGCTCATTTGCTACTTCCATTGTATAAAAAAATTCTTACATTCAAATTTAACAAAAACATGGTACAAGACAGACGCAATTAAGTTTTTGTGAAATTACGTTATATGAAATAGATCACTAGTATATTACATCGTGGTAAAGATTAAGCGTGTTTCTTGTATTCCTATGTAGTTGTTATCAAGGTGCTGATGAGTAAACAGTTGCTAAAAATTCAAGTATATTTTCCTTCGTAAATAAAGAATAGTGTACCCACATCCGAATACCTTCTTGGCGTTCCACAAGGCAATTCTCACCCGTTCCTCACCAGTTGCTTGCGTCTACTCTGTTATTCACATAGACACGGGATCCAATACATAGCTAATGCGTTTCCGTAGCACCAGACGGAATACCAAAGCAATCTGAATCCAAATCATCAAAAATGGAAAAGTCCATCACATATGTCCGTGCTTCTGGTTCGCTGACGACCGGTCAATATTCCGACACTGGTATTTTAGTGACTATCAAATGGATTTTATATTCCATGCATAGATAACTGTCAGATGGAAATAGTAAAATTGGTACATAATGACAGATTTTTCAGAAATTTATACATGATTCAACTTTTGTTTGACTGATTCAACTAATTTGGAAAGTATGCATCAATATAGTTTTGAAGCGATTATGAATTTTTATCTTGAATTTTGAAACTCTTTGTACTTTTCTGTTATCTATCCATTCAAAACAAGTATCGTGCAATTATTTAAAGGTGTTTATGCAATTAACATATTTGGGATTTGTACTTCTTAACTTTTTCCTTACCTGTTCAGTCCATACAACTTTTTTTTAATTTTGAAAATTTTAAAGTAGTCTTTAATATAATTGAAAGTTGACATAATGATTGCAAGGTAATATTTATACTTTCTTATACAAATTTAAAATAAAATGATAGATAAAATCTACTGGTATATGTATTATATATGTATAAATTTATCATTTCTTTAGAAGAATTAATATTTACGGAACTTTTATCAGGTATCATGGGTCCGGCATCGCGACATCCACCTGCTGACGGTGGGCCGGTACACGTACACGTCGGACCAGCG
>DWRA01002120.1:0-14801 GCA_018250295.1 Spathilepia clonius
GTCTTATTGAATCCTATAGATACTATTATTGACTACTAAATAATAATTGTTGTTCCGTGATAATAATTCAACATAGTGTTGTATTGTAATATTATTAATTGAAACAAGATCATCCGAGCCAGCGGGTGGGAAGCGTCCCGTGGGCGGCTGGAATTGAATCTGCATCTCGCTTACTCTACGTGGGTGTGAGGGAGAGGGAAGACAGGAGAATATTGTCTTCACTACCGAAGAAGCGAAGCTGGGTTGTTTTTTGTGATCCGACGACTATTACGTGACAGTGATTGTTAAACTGTGACTAAATAGTGTAATAGATACAATTTGTGACATTTTAAGTGTCATACGATACGTGATTCTCTATCTTACTATTAAAATAGGTTTTAGATATTAAATTATTTTATATGTTCTGATATGAATGATATTAATTGTCTGAGAGAGATTTACTCTAGATGTACTGAATGTGCTCTTAAAAGTACAAACGCGTAGACATCAGGTAGAACTTAAATTCTATTCGGGGTCGGTTAAAATATAGGTATGTGTATGAAAACATTACTTTTTTACTTCTGGAATCAAACCATCAAACAAATTGTTGACGGGGAACATTTCAATCATCAACCCCATTTCCGTTACCTTGACAACCTCAAAATGCATACAAACATTTAATTTGACATTAACTATGTGATTGATAAGTTCCTGCTCAGATCACTTATCTCAGATACACTACAATTTTATACTTCTACAGAAAAGTGCTTAAAAAATTGTGTTTTAGGCTTTACTGTAGTTCGACATGTGGTGGTACTACTGTCACTCCACTGTGACTGTGTCTCCTACTGTCTCCTAATTTACAGGCTCTGATGAAACAGGTTTACAGACAGTAATATGTTTACAATAATATATTTTATGTTTTGTACGGGTTATATATTAACGAGCGGATGGATTTATTTTTATTTATTTAGATCAACAAACCGTTACACATCAAAACATTATAACGGTTAGTTATAATGTTTTGATGTGTCTTTTCTTATTAACCAACTTAAAAAGAGATTTTGTATTCGACCGCTAGGTATGTATGTTTTTTTTTTCGGCGGGCGCATATGTCGCGCCCGCCCGTGATGAGCCTGGACAGGCAACGCGCTTGGAGGGTTCCGGTTGTGTTCCGTTGGAGATCCCAGAGTCCTCCAAGAAGCGCTGAGGACGGCCACCCCGTTTTAGTGCGGTAAGAATCCCACATAACCCCGTGCCGTTCCCATGGCACCGGGGTAGCTTTTGAAGGTTTCCCCCGTCAAGAAAAAAAAAGGTATGTATGTTTGTATGTCCGTAATTTGCTCCAAAACTTCTGATCTAATTTTTAGTTCGTCTAACTTTGATTTTTTTACACAATTATTATTGTTTCATTATATTCGATTTTACACAAACATTTGTACACAACAAAACATTTGTATTAATTAAAAAATATATATTGCACAATATTTCCAAAATTTGAGAACCCTTATCCGACACCGAGTTTGCAAAGAGGCCCGATGAAACTGGTCGAGCGTACTACCTGTTAATGGAATAAAAAATGACCGAGACGGGAATGAACCCAAATAAAATAATGAACGCACGGTTTTGTTCGCTCAACACTAATTGAAATTGGTTCGGTTCCATCTCGAGACTATTATCACCAGAATTAATGCGTTTCACGAATTTTGGTTACAATTATTTCTCACCGAATTTCATTGCGCTCCGAAGTTCGTAACGCATAACGCATAATTATCGTCGTTGTCATCAACCCATTATTATCCCACTGCTGGGCATGGATGTTCTCTCAGATTGATTATTTAAGCCATTGTCTACCGCGCTGACCGAGAGCGAATTATAAAAAAAAGACGCTTTATACACTCACAGCCCCACAGTAGGATTAGCGAATCCTGTGTCGTGGGTGCCATGGACACACACAAAGACGAATACACAAACACCCAGACCCAGAACAGAAATCTAAATTCATCATTCAGATTTCTGTCTGACCGGGGATCGAACTCGGAACCCACTGCGTGTCAGACCGGTATGGTGACCGCTCCGCCACGCGGGTCGTCGAATTGGTAGTCTTTACACACTTGTCAGAACTGTTTTTTAGCGTGCAGGTTTTCTCAGGATGTTGTATTTCGTTAAATCAAATGATAATTACTTTCTTATAAGTTACTTTGAAAATTCAAAGATGCCTGGGATTTGAACCCCCGAATGTTCGATCGAGAGACTAGGCTATCACTTCTGTTAATAATTGCGTAGACATTTATTTTATTATATTGTATACTTATAAATAATTGACCAGATAGACGGATGATCTGAAGAGGACACCGGGAATCATTGGATTCCAAAGCCACAGGACCAGTTAGAACGGCATCAGTGGACCTTAAAAAGCAATGGATACGGATAATTGTATTATATTATGTGAAATAAGTAGCTATGTAATTTGTAACGTTTATACACGTTTAATAAAAGACCAATAGTAATTAAGACCAGTGTAAGAAAAATAAATACGATTTATAAAAGTCAGGAGATTTATTAGCCATTGGCTTTAATACTTGTCAAACATTAAATCTAATAGTTTTATTATAGTATACGTCTTTTCGCATCCGACCGGCCCATGTTAATAACTGCAGTAAATGAAATGAGAACCACTTTTGTTGAAAGAAAATTGAAGTTTATGTTACTGTTACTTAAGAAATGATTATCCAGACGAAATGTCGAAATCACACTTTACCCTCAACTCAAACCACATGCGAATATAAGCTTTAACTTCACTTAATTAGGGTTTTATGTTTTCATGTAAGAAAGCCATCATTATAAATTGCGTAAAGGACTTCTGACATTACACTTGCGAGGTGAGAATGGGACAGCAGTTGTAAACATACGGGTATAAGTTATGAGCGTACACGCTCATTCATAAATGTGCTGTATAAATTAAATTCTTGTCAATTGCTTATGCAATCAGTTTTATTGTAATGGTGGTAAATAAATAAATCAGTAAAAGTTAAATATATTTTACTTTAGTTGAGAGTTACAACTCGGAACTATTTATTGAACTTTTAATATGATGTGCTTTTAAATAATGAACCTTTGTCTTAAACCAAGCAAAGTATGGTCATAATTATGGAGATACATAGCTTAAATAGCGTACAAACGCTCTTATACACAACGTGATTGAATCAATTTTATGTTTTCGTTCAAACGAAAACGCTATAAAAGTGTCTTTCTACCAGAAATGTGCCAGGTAGCTGAGCTAAGATTCGTAAAATCCTCTAATAGGATATGACTTTTATTTAACGAAGTCATTGCATGAAAATCAAGCAATCCTATTTCACATTTACGTTTGTCACATCCACAGAATATCTACATATCATACAGAATATATACATCTATATCTACAAGTCGCAATTAACAATAAATTACAATTTTATTCAAACGATTAAATAAAAATAAAACTGTTAATAATACGTTTCTGAATATTTTATGCAACTCAAGGTTCTTTTTTAACTTTTAAAACATTTTTAGAAGTAACATACACATGATTGATCTACTAAAATATTTTTAAATTTCCTAGCTCGCTCACAAGAAATCATCCCGTGTGTACTCATACGGGTATAATGGGGTCGATCGTGCTACACTGCGAGTTTAGTTCATAGTTTATAAAGACACTTGCTATTATCTCAGCTGGAGAAGATCTAACACCTTAGTAACACTTTATCTAGTTTCCAATTATTATTAATGAAACTTTAATTAACTTTAGACCGTAGTGAATTCATACTGAATTAAGTATTGGCCACAAGGCCGAACTTAGGTCGCTTATTGGATACCAATTACAAAAAGAGACTGAATTCTTTATATGAACAGTTAGTTTCCGCACTTTGTCATGTGAAATGCCGGTTTCGTTGCTTACAACCCGCATGATAGAGCGGGCATGTGCAGAGGGTTCCGGAATCGATCACCAACCAGGCAACATCGAAATAATGGATTATGGTTTCTGTTTTGGGTGTCGGGTATTTTTCTTTGTATGTACCTATATGGGGATTGTCTGTAATGCCTTAATATCTTTGGATAGTGGTAAAAAGTTTTGACTCTGGAGTTACCAACGCCACGCCTTGTCTTATAACAGCAGTGTTAAGCGCTGCTATGCTTAGAGGTAACAACGCATCTGTGCCACTTGGCCACTTCGTCGTCAATTCATTACTGTCCCACAGCTGGACACGGGTCTCCTCTCACATTAAGATGATTAGGCATTGGTCCACCGCGCTGGCCAACTGGCGTATTGATAGATTTCACACACTTTTGAGAACTTTTTTTCACTGTTAAATCAAATGATAATTAATTTCTAATATGCACCAAATTTGGAAAAATCACCCCTTGTTTGATAGGCCGTAATTCAACCACTAGTCTATTATTGCCATCTGGGCCACTTCCAGGTAACACATATAGATTTTGTTTACCTCTGCGATTTGAAGATTCAAGCAGAACCTAATTTAAGCGCACGTCACACCAATTACATTGGAAAGGTAGACTGGAGGAAATATTTCGCTAAATGCTCAACTAAACGCACTAAAGTTATTATATTACAGTGTAATATACTGTTACAATCCGCCGCGGGATCTAGTGTAGCGAATGCGTGCTTTCGTCCATTATTTCATTTCGCAGTCGGCGATAGGGCTGTCAAATGATGAGTTTTAATTTCTTTACTTTAAATGTGGCTTAGTCTTTGATGGGTTATTTTTATTACTTTGTAAATTGAATAGGGCTGTCAAAATGTGGATTATACTTACTTAGTACTTCTAATTTGTTGTCTTTAATTAATAGTTGACGACCCATTACTATCTCACTTTGGGGCACGGGTCTCCTCTCAGAGTGAGATGGGTTAGGCCATAGTTCACCGCGCTGGTGAAATGTGAGTTGATAAACTTCACACATCTTTGAGAACTTTTGTTTTGTAAATTCTCAGGTATGTAAATTTTCTTCGCCGTTCTAGCTAGTAATAGTTATTATTAAGTTCTAATCGCACATAACTTCGAAAAATCGAAAAGTACGTACATAGGCTATGAACCTCGGACCCTTCGATTGATTCGTGATTCAACCACTAGGCTATCACTGTTTTCTAGTACATTAAAATATAAATGTTAATTATGAATAATGTATTATTATTATATATAGGCGTCCCCGTGAGTCCAAATAGTTGGTAAAGTGTGTCGTAACTTGTCTGTTTATACAGATGTCACGCAAAAAGTCGACCTTCTGTTATTTACATACTTTTGTCTTGTTATCTAAGTAGAATAATAAGACATTTACCACACATACGGCCTACTTAACCACTTTTGACGACCCGGAGCGGTCACCATACCGGTCTGATATGCAGTGGGTTCCGGGTTCGATCCCCGGCCAGACATATCTAAACGATTAATTTCGATTTCTGTTCTGGGTCTGGGTGTTTGTCTTCTCGTCTTTGTATGTGTCCATGGCACCCAGGACACAGGGAATCCTAGTGTGGGGCTGTGAGTGTAGAAAGCGTCTTTTTTAAAGTGACTTTTTTCAGATAAACTATCTGATAATCTATCTACAACATTCTAGACAGACGGGATAGAATAACTGAGGAATACCTGAAGCTTGTTCTACCACGCTGCCCCAATACATATTGGTGAAGAATATTTAGGGTACAATGAAATAAAACAAAATATAAAAAAAAAACTCGACTTGTATTTGGACTCGATTAACGTTGTATTCCAGGTGAATAAAAGTTAGGCGCCAACTTCAGAATTAATTACAAAAACAACATTTTTTTACTTTTGAGTGACATGGAACTGGATTTTATTTATTTGTTAAAAATAATTTATAGATGTTTGTTTTTCTGTAGCATTTAATGACAGCCCTGTATTTAAGGTTGTATTGTTGCTGATAAATTTGTTGAGAACAAGGCCCCTCAAACTTTATTGGCGGTGTCATTCACGACATGACCCCTCGGCCCGCGGAAACGAAATTATGCCATCTGTTTTCTTGCGAATTTATTTCATTGCGAAAAAACCTCGCGAGACGCGCCTTCCAAATTGTCGGGTTATATTGTTTTACTGTTAAAATTGTATAAATTATCTTCGTAACTGTACACAGTTAAGTCAAGAATATGATTTACGTAAGGCAATTAAATATTTTCTACGTTTTATTATTTTTTGTGCGATTGAAGTAACAAACGAGCATACAACTCCTGATAATAAGTGGCAACTGCTTCATGTAATACTGTGATTAATCCCAGATAAGATTAGAATCATACCTGAGGTTGAGCACAGATGTATAGCTACCCCTGAGGATTAGTTTGAGCCTCAGATAAGTGTCTCCCTTACCACACCCTTCAAACTAAAATTAAATAAGTGATAAAAGATTTATTCTAAGTTGTTAAAATATTCATGTATAATTGTTGTTTTAAATGAAATCAAATTTGTTGTCACTTGTCAATGTAAATTGTTGTTTCTTTGTTATATCTATGACAATTATTATTATATTTGTCATGTAATTGTTGAGTATACTGCTCGCTGTTTCACTATAACTTTAATACCACAGCTCGCATAAAACCACAGGCAATTTTGTATAAATTACATTTTACGATAGAAGACCGCAAAACTAATACTCCTTCGCCATCTTCGTAATAAAGTGTTGTTAGTATTAATGCGCGGACATGGTACGGTATTTTATATCGTATACTTGTCAATAATTTCCTATGGTACAGACACTTTAATTTGAACTTAAGGGTTACGAGTACTATTGCAAGTTATAATTGAAACTTTAGGTTCAACTGTTAGTGATCTTTCGCTTCGTTTTTTACTGAATTGATGAATGAGTATCCACATTATTCAATTTCTTAAGCATTTACGCATGATATAGCTTTTTTATATGATGGAAGTACCATATGAACTTGTAGTCCTCCTGACGGTACTGTTGGCAGGCAGACAGAAAGCACAGGCAGAAAAATATGTGGCGGTTGTTCAGATTCGAACCACCTTTACGTTGATTTGTTGTTGTTTACTTGATATATTTAAACATGAGTTGTCATTAAATAGACGTCTTGGTAATGCAACGTATATTGAGTTGATTATGATTAAAAAAATTAAAATGACTTCTTTAGTTTTCAAAAGCAAGTTGGATTTCTTTCTTTCTAAAAATAAGTGGCTTGTTAAAAAAATATTTTTTGGTAATTTAACTACATTTTTTACTTTCACCAGGTAGGTATAGACCCTTTGTCTTCGCCTAGATGAAAGTGATACACTAAATACTAGGCAATTAGATCTAAGACTAAATAACCCTTAACAATGTAACTAAAGAGCAACTTTCAAGCAGTACAATAGTCGAACATTAATGGGTTTAAGCCCATTTGTATGAAGGCAACAGATGGACGCGATATCAACCTATAATAAATTAACTGGCGATATTGACCGTTAGTAACTTAAGACTGACCGTTAGTAAATTTACGTAGTTGTTTTAAATGTTATATAAATAGAAGGTAAACTTTACAGAATTTGATATGTTCAAACGACATTATCAGTCGGCACTATAATACACGATGTTCTACAATATAGTCTAGAATTTAATAGTTATCAAACATAAGTTTAACAAACTAAAGTTAAGAAATGCATCCGGGTATCGCTTCAACGATTTGCTAAAAACCAAACTAGAAAATCAGCAACTTATGGTAATTAAGGAAAACATTTCATATCAACGACTTCACTCATTAGATACCACCGGAAATCGCTGACATCCTGCGGCAGCGCGAAAGCCTTACTTAACACCAAAATAAATTTTATTCAGAGACCTTTAGAGAAATCTAGTAATGAGTGTAAAGTATTTACGGAACCCTGCAATTTCGCTCGCTTTCACTTATTGAAATCGTATCTAAGTAATAAATGTGTAATATTGTACAGTGGTTTACTTTCTTTACGATACTGAGATGTTGTTGGTGAATTCTTAATGATTTGTTTCCTCAAACAAGGTTTGTAGATAAAAGCAAATAGAGACAACGAGTCGAAGACCGGGCTGAATGTCGCGCCTTGGGAGAGGCCTATGTTCAGTAGCGGAATAGTACGGGATGAAGAGAGTAAACGAGACTTTTATATAATAAGCCTTATTTACATGAGACGTTTTTATTTTCTTCATAAATAACTTCAGCGACTTCTCGCAACTCATCAAGAGATGATGCTTCTACATTCTAAATCACGCTATCGAAGTTTTCTCAACATCTTGTACATACACATACTCCGAACTGGGACTATTGGAGTATGATCACCTAGTTCAGCGGGAGATCTCTCTTTGCCAAAGCAAACTGTCTATACATCCTGATATATAAAAAATAACGGTCTACAAATATATATATAGGTTTGTTTTCTTGTTTTCGCCATGATCACAATCCATGCAACTAGGACGAAAAGTCCGCATTAAAAAATGAAAACACCGTATCGTGAGTGCCTGTTACGTACCAAAATTTTTAGTGTTAGTAATTAGTCTAAAATCTTTATACGTTGTTCAATATTCCGTTCGGCTATAGTAATATACTCAATTTCAACGTATCAGTTGCATTTATAACTTCACAATATTCACACGAAAGCTTATTACATAACCTTGGAACCATTGGTATATTTTTTATCAATGTCGAAAATATTTACAAAGGGACCCGACGATTTCACATAATATAGTTACAAAACCTTTATATGCGATTGAAAGTAACTGCCTCTGAAATGTGTTTCTTTTGTAATGTGTAATAACTGATACATTTACTTTTATTGACTTAATGTTAAATATTGACTTAATATAAATTTAGTATTGACTTCATAATATAATTTTAAAAGGTCGTTGTTGGCTAAGGGCTCCATCACCGCGAATATTTGTCTTTTAGCAACATTGTGACGTTTAATTTAATTAAATTTTTGGTAAAATATATTCACTCTTTCCAGGCATTTTACCCCAGTTCTCTAGATACTCCGGTACTCAGATGAGGTAGAAATTGTTTTTATATGAAATCCATTACAGATGTCCACAGACGGTAGTGACCAACATCATCATCTAGACGAAGTGTTTCTTTCAACCTACAACTTCTAACATATGCTCAACAATATCTAAATTTGTCAATATCGCGTCCTTGTCTTTACAGATTTTTATTTTTGTCTTTTTTTTTTGACGCCTAAGCAAATTCTCCAAAAGTGCAATTTCTATAATAAATAGTCTAAATACGCCGATACAACAGTTCAACGTATCTATTTAGACAGTATCTTGCATTAGCCGTGTTATCTTTGATGTTTTATTTCCTGTTGCCTGTTTTGGGTCAAGCGTTCATATCGAAGTGATGCAACAATGTTTGTAATCTGTTGATATGATCCGATTTCGGAGTTTTACGGGTTTATTGCAGGAAATACTTGTCGATGCTTAGATCTACTGATTGTAGATTTAATCCTAATAGGTATATAAACTGTTAAGAACAGTGTCTTAGCTATAAAATCTTTATTATCTATCAAAATATTTTCAATACGAACGCCGCAAGATAAAGTATTCAAGAGCTAATTAACTGGTGTTACACAATCAGAAAACAAAATTCCATTAGCTTTCTCTTCAAATATTATATTACTATTGAGTACTATAGGAAATATAGGATTAATGTAATCATACATAACTTCCATATGTGAACATTTTCATGAATTAGCTAATTTAATATTCTGACAAGACAATTTAAAACATCGAACACTTGCCAACGCAAATATTTCAAAATCCTACGAAACATGGGTTTTATACAAATAAATATAAGATGCTTTGAAGTGTTCAAGTATGGCGAATAAAAAGAAAAACTAACATACAGTACATAAATAGCCGTTAATGAGGATAGTAAACCAGTAACAGAAGATAAGCTCTAGTGAAGTGAAAACGGTGTAATTGCGACATCAATTAGCTCATACCGCGCTTTCTAAATTCCTGTTCAAAGCCCTTAGCGCCTGAATAAATATATCAATTTTATACAGATATGGAAATAATATTTCGATATTTTAGAGGAAACGGATAAAATTTTCTTAGTAGAAAGAAGAAAGAAGCAAAGTTTAATTAACACTAAAAGTAAAAAAGATTAAGAGGTGTCGAATAGAGTATCTTTTAATGATGTACTTTTCTGTATACATAAAGTCACTACGTTGACCAATAGTGGATTAGTACTTCACACACCTTAATGGAGAGCGCCCAAGTAAGAATCTCCACGAAATTTAAATAAATTTCAGCTAGTGATAATTAATTTCTACTATGAAAATTACTCAAGACGATTAGAAGTGCTCGTTTAAGATTTGGACTTACGATCTCAGCCAAAACTTTTAGTGATAGGTGTCATCGACTCACGGATTAGTACTTTTTTTTATATAATGGCAAACGAGCATGCAGTCCACCTGATGGTAAGTGGTAACTGCTGTCTATGGACACCTGTGATCCACCCCGGGTAAGACCAGAATCCCAACTGAAGTCGACCACAGATGCGTTGCTAACCATAAGGACTAAGTTGGAATGCCTCATTAAGTTCATTTCCCATACCACATTCTTCAAACCAGAAGACAGCAAAGCTTAATATTGCTGTTTTAGGCACAAATAAATGTGGCAGTGGTGCCGCCGGAGTCGAACTACAAAGGATTCTACCACCTTTTAACTTACAGATAGTTCTAATATTAAATGCTGCCTCTGATGAGAAAATTCAATGTTAAGTCATTAACATTTTCAATCATAAGGTTTATTTATTAATTATGATTTTAGGATCTCATAGTATATATCTAAATAAACGACGTCTCAGCCACCTAAGACACCAGATGACGTTAATTTAATTCAAAGCTTACCTCTCAAGATGCATTATAGAAGAGCGATAACTACGCTTTTGACCGTTGCCTTTCACCGCTTAGCCTCGACCATGAGGCACTTGTCATTCTGCTAGTGTACTACGATATGCTTATGATGCTATTAATCATACGAATGTTTACGTTGTAAGCACGGATGGCCACGTGGTTGAAACTTGGCCGCTCAATCGAAGAGTTCGAGGTTCGAAAACCTGGTCTGATTATCTGATTTTTCGAAGATATGTGCAGATTAGAAACTAATTATCACTTCTTTTAATATAATCACCTGGTTTGCGGTGAAGGAAAATATCGTGGGGATACTTGCACGCCTGAAAGTACTGTCTACAAAACAGAATGCAGCCGAGTTTCACGCAACTGTTATAAGATAAAAATAAAAGTGACGAGGGTTGCCAAGTGGATTTACGAAGTGATCATCAAACTTAATCTTCGCTAAACTTCAGTAGTCAGACAAGTGTTAAGCGCGCAGCTTAATAGTGTGCAAGTTAATTAGATTGAACGCTCAATGGCCAGATAGTATCGTCGTGGGAATGTTTCTGTTACACTTAGAATGCAGGCATTTTGATTCTGTTTTTGAAACTAAGCTTATTATGTTAGAAGTAGCAAATACGCTTTCTACACTATCCATGATTTCTAGAAAGTCCTGATCAAATTAAAATAAAACTAACGGAAATTTCGAAGAGTTTAAAAGGAAAGGAGCGTGCTATTTAAATAAAAATGGATTCCTAATGAAAATAAAAACGAACAGAACGGCAAAATGTTAAACATCACATATTTTTAGACACAAAAAGATCTGTAAGGTAAAGGGACGTCTTAAAATTGTTACTAATTATAGTCAAAAGACTTTTATTTCAACTTACGATAGTGCAGTAATGCAAGATTCATGTTAATTGCGCTATATAGCCGACATAAAGTATACTGTAGTAATAAAAATACGTATTGGTATCATAGTGTGTGTTCTCTTTGAAGACGCCGATGATATTTGCCCTATAGTTCAACTGATGGTAAATGATCACTACCATTTGTAACCAAACCTAAATAAGATGGGATAGGCCTGAGATAGGTCACACAATTTTTTTTGTGATATTTATTTGATGTACATGATTATTCTTTTTATTGTTGATGTCGTAACTATATATAAAGATCTACTAATATAATAAAACAACACTCGAACATAGTATTTCTGTGAATTACTACTACCACTACCTATCTCCTTTTTACTCTAGCTGATATTCGATAGTCCATGGCAAGACAAAAAATGTCTTAAATGGTCCAAATTGGCGAAAAAGTTATGAACTTTTGTTCTTCTGCAATACTGTAATCTTAATATAATTTTAATTCAGAAACAGCTGAGAGTTACAATGGATCTTCAATCATAAGGTCTTCAAGATTAGCTATAAAAAATAAATGTAACGAGCAAAAATCCATACAAATCTGCAACATCGTCAGAGTTCGTTGACCCTATACAACAAATTCGCTATTCCTAACCGGCCATTCTCTATCAGTGAATAATAAATTACACGATCTCTAATTATCGTGTCGAAGGATAATAGAATGCGATAATTTATAACTGAAGACGAACTAAGATAAATGTGTTATGTAAACCACAATGTTAGCGAACTGGCCTTCTGACCGCGACCACGTATGGGTTTTTAGATTAAGTCTATAGAAATTTCTGGAGTCAGACACGATAATGATTGTGTCTTCAAATCTAATAATATTCATGGAAACATAAATATAAACGAATAACATAAAGAAAGAACGACTACTGTACCTGATTTAAATAAATAAGAAGATATAATGTAAAGAAAGGAGGATTCTGATAAGAAAGGACATCTGCACCTTTTTATTTCTTTTATTGTAGTTAAGAAAGATTAACCTAAAGAAATAGAAAATTTCGTTCAAATTGTTTTATATCAGCTTAGTTTCAGTGTTGTAGTAATTATTAGGAAAACTAATTAATAGATATAATATGATGTTGACGATTCCAATGTAGGTGTTTTACACAACCCGTATAATTATTATAGGGTCAGATTTATACTGAATCAAATTGATCGCTTCTAACGGAACAAACAGGCCGTTAGTACAACACGCATAGAAAATAGGTTTGATTGAACGATTACATTAAATATACATATGTTGCAGACACTTAGAGAAAAAGCTACACTATACAATTACGATACATACTAAACCTACTAAAATACTAGTACTAGTACTACATATACTAAAGCCAACTATATATAAAGTAGTACTGGTAAACATAACTATAAAGAAAGTAAAGAAAACATTATGTAAGCATCAAAAACATTTTCAGTTTTTCTTGCAATCAAATCGACTCACAATTTTTTCAATCTCATAGCTGTTCGAAGACGAACGAAATGAATTCACTTTAGGAAGTCCATACTTAAGAAGCTTATCAAGAGACCATGTTTCCAAGCATTATCCGGACACCAAAAAGCTGAACTCAAAAGAAAATCACCGTCTCGGATAATTCATGAGCCATTGAATTCCGAATATGGGTTGCTTGAAAGTGATTCCGAAAATGCGAGCCGCTTCGCTGGCCAAAAACGGACGTGGTCCATTCCGATCCAGTTTCTAACAAGAATGAAGCGCTGAGCCAGAAAAAGTAGAGAATATGAATAAACATGCTAGCAAACGTAATTTACTTAGAATTTTGGACTTTAATAATGTCAATAAGAACGTTTAAAATGTTTATATCGAAAGAACTATTTAGGTATAGGATCTAAGATCATAATTAGTAAGTACAAAACCAAAACCATTTAGCTTTGTAATAACTAATTCTGATTTTAGACTAGTTTAAATTTGACTCTATACACCTGTTAGAATTGTATGATACCCACAGAGCTGGTGATTTTATTACTTTGACAATGTAATTCTTCGAAATTAAAGATTCATGTCATAGAAAATCAGAAGATTAATTAATATCTACATATATGGACGTGGTAGACTCTCTTGTACTTTGACTCCGGCGACACCTTCGCCAGGCCTACTTCACCCTAATATCAATAATGTTAAGCACTGCTGTATTCCAGTTTGAGGGGTTTGGTAAGAGAAACATCCTTATCCGAGGTGTACCAACTTGGTCCTTCGTAACAAAACATTTATGGTCGACTCAGGGAGTACTCTAATTTAATCTGGGGTTGAATATAGATATCCATAGGCAACAGCGGCCACTTATCATCAGATTGACTATGTAGTTAATTTTATCGTTTACTAATTCTGTACAATAAAAATACGTAACTTCGAAACACGGAAGTGCGTGTCTCAGATTTGAACCAAGTGAGAGGTCGAATATCAATCCACTAGGCGAATACTTAACACTAAACTTTAACACCGCATAATTGCAATTTAACGGTATCACCTTGCCATTTGTGAAGGATTATGACCTTAATCTTTTAATGCGTTTCAGATCAAAGAAAAATGTTCAAGCGGTTGTTGGTCCAAACAAGTCACGAAAGGAAAGCTCAAAGTCCAAACAAAAGCGTCCATCAGACGTTTATTAGCTTTCGAAGCGGATTGCATAAGGTCTTACAGTACCAAATTACTTTCCAATGAAGTGTCGATCACATTTAAATTACCATTTGAGATAGAACAAATGTGAAGACAAAGTGATATGCTTTTTAGGGTTCCGTAAATAAAGGTTAAAAACCGCACTCTATCACTAAGCTTCCGCTGTCTGCCCGTCTGTTGCAGGTCTCTATCTCTTGAACCGTAATAGATAGAAAATTTTACATAGTGTGTAATGTTATGGTCGATATAAAAAATACATAAAAAAGAAAAAGGTACATAAATTTAAAGGTGGTAGAACCCTTTGTAGTTCGATTCCGGTGGAACCACCGCCACACTTATTTCTGCCTAATAACAGCAGTGTTAAGCGCTGCTGTCTTCTGGTTTGAAGGGTGTGGT
>DWRA01002121.1:0-14800 GCA_018250295.1 Spathilepia clonius
ACTGCTGTTATTAGGCAGAAATAAGTGTGGCGGTGGTGCCGCCGGAGTCGAACTACAAAGGGTTCTACCACCTTCGATTCTTTTTTTCTTCTTCTCTTTTTTTGTTTTAATCTTCAAAAGATACCCTTGCTATTTTGAGTACGTGAACTGTTTACTCACTAATACCCCCGCGTTGATGATCTCAGGGTCACAAACAGTAAACGATTAAAACCCCCACAACTCACCGCTCTTGACTCAAATGATTCTGTTTTATGATTAGTGTACCACCTAAGGTCGGCAACTGATATCTCCCTTACCACAAGCCTTTACCCTTCAAGCCAGAATACATCGCTTAACATTGTTATTAGGCAGAAAAAGATGCGGCGGTGGTACTTTCGAAGTCGAACAACAAAGGGTTCTACCACCTTCAAAAACATTGTATTAATTGTGTAATAAAGCATATCATTTAAAATCCGAGACCAACGAAATGGGATAATGAACTAATGTAGCAAAAGTCGTAAAGACATCATAACTGAGGAATATATCAAACTTTATTAACGTTTTAACTGTTACGTTTGCTATGAAACCCGTGAAATGGTTCTGTTTTATGTTTTATGTCCATCACTATGTCGAGCACCATGTGTTTACAGTTTATTTTTCTAATTTAAAACATTAGTATCAATTACTATAGTTCAGTGAAACTTCCGGATTTTATGTCACCATATTAATTGGACGAGGCAGGGTTACAATTGAATGTTTATTTTTTAAATATATAATTGACATAGCACTACCGTCCTATATTAGCCGTTTTTGAGGTCGGACATGCGTTGCTACCCCTGAAAACTAAGTTGGAATGCCTAGCAAAAGTATGTCCCCCTTACCACACCCTTCAAACTAGAATAGAGCAGCACTGCAGCTTCGTACTGTTGTTATGAGTTAGAAATACGTTGAGTGGTGGTGTCGCCGGAGTCGAACCACAAAGCGTTCTACCTTACAAGTAACTGGGTACGAAGAAGTAAAATAGCGCATTAGATCACTTATATTCTGCGTCTGCAGAGCCAAACGTGGTAATGTTACTACAGCTATAGCTAAGGCAGAAATTGGTGGCAAAATAAAGCCACGTTACGTGCTATGTCCGCCTTCAGGCCTTTCCCTATTTGGGATAGAGCTTGGGTTACTCCGTCTCGTCACTTCAGAGGTGCCCGTGGGAATATTAGATGTGAAATCTCGAGGCTTGATTTGACGTAGGAAATCCTTGTGTTCTAAGCCAGAGCCAGAGCGTAAAAAAACTATCTACATGAATAGTGCTGCCACGATCTTTATAATATCGATATTTTAATAAATAAATAGATTATATAATAACGTTTATCGTCTGAACTCTCATTAACAATTAGTAATGCAGATCTAGTGTAGCTAAACTTCACTGGTTGCCAAAATAGCTTAATTTTGGCATGAGATACCGCATTAAAACTGTTTAGACTGGAACCCTCGCGCACATCAAAGTAAGTAGCTACATTTTCTTTTGAACTAAAATAACTGGGAAGATTCAAGGTATGTTACGTGACAACAGACTACAGTAACAAGAGCACAACAATAGCACTGGGGTTTATATTTCCATTTTTGTATGCAAATGCTGACGTAATAACGTAAACGTCATCAAGTCTTTAAGCAGTATTTGGGACTCTTCTGAGAACGAAGGCACTATAGTGTAACCATAGTCATATGTGAATTGGTAGCATTGAAACATTTTAAGAACTTTATGGAGGTTTGTCATACAATTCCCTCGCGATGTTTTCCTTCAAAGCACGTTCTATTTCTTTTTAAAACATTCACATAATTTAAACATATTTTATTACTAACGTTATCACTAATTTCCTATACGGACATGGACCATCAGCTGTTAGGTTCATTGTAGCTTATGTAAGCCATAATAAGCTATAAAATATAGGCGACTGTGCAAATCGTTTTGAACTTTGTGTTCTAATATAATTTCTCGTTGGCCACTGATGAGTTGAGAGGTCACAACTAAGTTGGAACGTTTTGCGTGCTACTATAGCCTAATATTAGCATTAATATCTGGAATCCTATAGTAACATTGGTCTTAGAATATAGAATTCCAAAAGAACAGAGAATTTTCATTTGCTGTTCAAGAAAGTTGTAATTGATTTTCTAAAATACCTGATTCGTCGCGTGCTTGTTGTTTGAACTTTAAACTCACGTAATAGAATAATAAGTAACATTTACTTTAGCTCCGACCATTATTGTGTAAGGTACAAATGCCACTTGGCTACCTATCACATCGCAAAACAAGAAACGACACTGCATACACACTATACTACGTAAATTAACTGAAATGATACACATGAACTAATTAGAGAAATCTTTAGAAATATTTTTCAACAGATCTGCAATTGCATAAAATAAACCAAATGAAGGAAATATCGTCTGTCGTCCGTAGACTAATTGTCGCCAACTCAAAGCTATCCCATAGTTGGGCAGGGCTCTTATCTCGGATCAAAAGATTTAGGCACAAAGGCCCAGTGAAGATTGGTAGAATTTACACACCGTTTAAGAACTTTTTTTACAGAACTCTCAAGCATGTAGGTTCTTCTGCTTTCCTTCACTGTTGAAGCATGTAAATATTTAAGAATCCACATAATATAACTTCCAAAAATAGAAATGCGTTCTTGGGATTTAAAACCACGGACTTGAAGGCTGAAATTGATCCTACTAGATTATCACCGCTACAAATTTTTTACCATAGATATATTTTTTTATATTATGGAGTAGCAAACGAGCATGCACTCCACCTGATGGTAAGGGGCATCTGCAGCCCATGGACATCTGTAATACACCCCAGATAAGACTAGAATCTTACGTGAGATCGACCACAGATACATTGCTACCCACCCCTAAGGACGAAGTTGGAATGCCTCGGACTACTAAGTCTACCTTACCACGCCCTTCAAACCAGAAGACAGCAGCGCCTAATACTGCGGTTTTTAGGCAGAAATAGGTATGGCGGTGGTGCCGCCGGAGTCGAACCACATAAGGTTCTACCACCTTCCAAACTAAAGTAAACATACTAAACATATAATAGATACCTGGAACGGGAAAAATCCACCGCATTTTCGTTGTTACCACACGTGGCTGCTCCGATTCAGCTCGACTGAACTGCCATTCCTTCGGTTTTAGACTTCGGTTAGCATCCCGCCGCTTCGGTTAGTGATCTTACTGTAAGAACTGAAACCCTATAAGTCAGGTTCGGTTTAACGATGTTAAACTCAAACCTTGTACATTTTTAGATTAACAAATGGCTTTTTATTAGCACAGAATTTCGAATTTTTTATTGTTTTTTTTTATTGCCAATTAGTGCGGATACTACAGAAATATTTTCTGTGTTTTGGTTATTTATACCTAGTTTCAAGTGTTTTAGATTTCTTCTACCAAATATTAGAAAGAGCTTTTATACAATAATGTTAGGATTTTGTTTTAGCTATAATGTTCACTTTTTGGAGTTTTAGTTTATTTCAGCGTAAATTTTAGCGTAATTTTTTTCAATTCGCCCTTCATAGGAGTATCAAAATATGAATGTTAAGCGAAGACATAAGTAAATAATATTCGCACACAGTGTAATCCTACCTGAAACCGATCATTAATGCCTTGCTATCCCTGAAGACTAAAAAAGCCTAATACACCAATACAATGATTATTTGCAGAATACAAACGTAAATTCCTATACTTCTGCAGTTAGCTGCAACTCATCGAAATTCTGCAGTATCTGCGCAGATATATTAAATCGAAATCTCGTTTTTATTGACTACTGCCGTGCGGACGCCATTATAAAATTTTTAACTTAGGTAATAAATTTTAATAATGAATTTAGACGTTTTCGTTTTAAAATTGGGAGAAAACTACTTCGCAACTGATCGTGCAGTAGTTTTATCCTAACTTTATAACACAGATTTCTCCAAAGACTTCCTTTACCATTAACTACCATAATTAGTTTCAAATATGAAATATCGTCTTAAGTTAAAATTTAAAATGTGTTCATATTTTGGTAAAAAATTATATTTACGTTATTTGAAACCGATAGCGACTAAGCGCGTACATAGGTAAAAAATAATGTCAAACAATTAATATTTAGCTTCTATTTTGGTTTATCTATCTATAACTTCACTTTTTTTAGCTATGTTTGTATGAGTACTAATTTAATGTGATGGTAAACGATGATTAGCCCTAGGACACTAAGCCAGTCTAGCTTTTACACACAAGCTAGGGTACAAAGAGTGAAATCAAAATCAAATACATATTGATTCTTTGCGACCGTATTAATATTTAACAAGCTAACTTTTACATTAAACATTAGAGTAAAAGATTTAAACTTAAATTCATAACTGGGCTTCCGTTTTTACGAATTAAATTTTGAACTTTGTCTACAACAAACTATTTTAACCGCCAGTGATAATTCTTTTCACGGGAGTCGGAACACATCAGTTAAGAGGGCTTTTCTGAAAGATGTCTATTTTTATCCCGTTTAAGAACATCTTAAGAGAAGTCACTGCAGCGTGAAGATGTTAGCGACTATTGATTTTTCTTCGTTTCTCATTTACATAGATCTTGGAATTATTATCTACCTAGTATAAAGACGTAATTTTATAAAAGGTTCAAAATTTAATGAGTAAAAAATGACCTTTATAAATAGTTAAATACCCTGGAATTTTGCTTCCATGCAACAAGCTTCGCCTAGATTCGGATGAAGGACATTAATTTTGGGATGTATGTTACATAAGGAGCTTTCACTAAATCTGTTGTCTAGACCCATTGGTTTACGCTATGCGTTGCCTGTCAGCCGGTCAGTGATTATTATAAGTTTCAATAAATTAATTATAAGTTTCAATAAATAAGTATTGAAAAATGTGAAACATTTAACATGCATACCATTTGATTAAGTAACGTGTAAAAAAATATTAAAATTTGACTTAAGTGGACTAAAAATTCTATAAGATGATATCTGAGTAGCTACAGTTGAGTTAGAAACGTATATACCCTTCAGGGCTTAAAGAATAAAGTAGTGTAAATACTAATACAGGATACATATAAATGAATTTATTAATATAATTATTTGTTATAGTAATGTATTAAAACACAATTTGGCCTCGTGGCCACTTATATTTCTGGAGTCTTTGAAATAGGTTCAGAAATATAATCGGCTTCTTAGATGTATTTTCGGTTAATAAATTCTATAACTGTCGTAATTTATATTCTGACAGAATCTATTTTATGTTAAATAACAGAATTTAGTCCGTAACATTTACTTGAGACTACCATTGATGTGTTATGTATTAAGAGGGATAATATGTGATAACTAAAATGATAATTCGTTGGCCTTTTCTTTGCGTTTCGTTTGACAATTTTCAATTTGGATAGTACTAATAACAATGCTGACGTAACAATCCGATTTTTTTAATTACTTTATGTTTAAAATAAAAAAATTGAAATAATGTAGGTCTTAAGAATGTGCATTACGCCAATTGAAACTGGCTACATATTTAAAAAAATCATTTTCTAATAAATGAAACATTTTCTACTCTTAATAAAATATTTTGTTTGCTAATTATTTATTGAATAGAATGGAGGCTTTATGGAGATTTTAGTGATTTCTTCCGTAAGTTCACCAAATAATACACATAAGCAAACCAAAAAAAAAATACAAAATTTTAGTGTTTATCGATAAATAAATTTAAAATGTCAAACCCTTTAAATTTTTATAATGGCGTCCTTGATTTCAAAAGTCATAGAAGTGACAGCCGAAATGGCGCGAACCGTCATAATTTTACAACTATTTTCACTTTATTACAGCATGCTCTTGCAAAAATAAAATATGCTTAAATTCGATGTTCAAACTACAACATTTGTGAAATATTGTTTTACGCAAACCCTATGAGTATTTCTTTTTATATTCCTTGGTTTCTTACATAATTTTTATTTTTTTCTCCACGTTGTACCTTGGAGGTAAGTTAAACATGACAGAACGCTCGTATAGTTCGATATTTGAACTGAAACCTCATGAAAATTATGGGAAATTGGCTTTATTTACACGTTTCAGTGAAAGAATGGCCGTGGAAGGGGCTGTTAAGGAATGTTAGCGTAAAAACGGTTGTCGTGCCTACTCGCTTTGCGCAGACATTATCGATTTTGGGCAACCCCGAACGTGGGGTTATGTTGAACATTGTTTACGATTAACATTTTACATTACACTTTAACATAAACACGATTAAATGAAACACTTTTTTGTACGCTTAAATTTTTACGAATGCACCAATTAGGTTTAGGCAAAGACACCTGTTATTTACATCCGAAATATCTGTTTAATTTTTATTTCTATTTACTTTTTAATTTAGATTAAATGAAATGGTATTTAATTGATATTATTAACAATTCTTACCGTTGACTATCCTTACTGAATAAAAATAATAAACGAATATTGTGTATCACTACCTAATTATTTTTACGTCGATATGTTATCTGCGACGTGCATAATAGTGCTATAATCGCGCTATATGGAACATTTTTCTACGTTTTGCGGGATTTAAGCGATTTTGAGCACATCGTACGCGGGAACGGGACGTTAGCGTCTACCGCGCGCTCGGGAGAGACTGCCAAAGTTGACACCTCTCGGAATCTAAATACCCCGATGTGAATTGACATTTCCTTATATAGATTACCGTAATATTTATAAATTTATTTCATTGATACACAACATTAACGGTGGCAAAATAATAATGAAAAGTTATCTTCGTCAATGGATTTTAGCGACACAGAGCCGCTAATTCAATGTCAATTATGAGTATTGAACTGGAAAAACTTTCTAATTTCTTAATCATATTGTTAGGTACTACAGTGTGTATCATGTATTTGCTGTAAAAAGATAAAATCTCCTTTTCAAAGTAGCGACTTATCACAATTATCCACTTATCCAAAAAATTTTTCTTTTTTTTATGTTACGGGGGGAAACCTTCAAAAAGGTACCAAGTACCGTGGGAGCGACACCGGGGTATGTGGGATTTTTACCCACTAAAACCTTCTCGGTGGCTGTCTTCAGCACTATGCAGAGGACTCCGGGATTTCCATCGGAACACGGCCGGAGCCCTCTGAGCGCAAAGCCCCATTCAGGCGCTACACGGAAGAGCTTACACTCAACCCATTCTCTCCTTTCATGTGCTTGCGACTGTACACGACCACACGTGCTGTCGTGCTTCCCGGGGTTGCTGTTTGGGCGGTTCGAGCTCGCACTCTTGCCGCCCGCATTCCTGGAAGCCACCTTTTAGTCGCCTCTTACGACAGGCAGAGGATACCGTAGTTCTATTCTTGTCAATACAATTATACCTTGTAATGTAATAGCAATGGATTGATATGTGTATTGAAAAATATTATCTTAGGCTTCATTTACATCGATTTGTGTCCATAATTAAGCATTTGATTTTCTTTACATACACAGAAAATCTAATTACATAAAGAAACGATTTTGTAAAAAAAAACTACACAGTCTAAATAGAACCTCTTTTCTGTTGGAAATCGGAGTAAAGCAAATCTCCCATGCATTCCGCAAAATGTTTGCAAGTGGCAACACCAGTTACCCGTCATTGGCTACGGTTTGCCGCTATGCAGAGATGCGAAGAATTGTACTGCGTGCAAATTCATGGGTATACCCTTACCACCCCATAAGGGCAGTAAAACTGCCATGCCTTTGTAATTGCCTATATTTATAGATATCATTTGCGCTTTACGCTGTTTAGTAGCATCTTTTAAACTTTGATGCGTCCTATTTTAGCACTTGTTAATTATGTATGACATATTTATGAAAGAGCTTGCAGTATCTTACCTTAGCCGTCGGATAAAAATATGATATTGTGTTGTTTTTCAACACAATATCATATTTTTATCATTTTTTAGGATTAAATTTTAGTAACGAGTATTTGAAATTGGAATGTACTATTAAGATCTACGATTTATTTCGACGAAATGAGACTTTTATTTTTGCAATATTTTAAATTGAAAAAATATCTATAACGTAACAATTCTCTTTGGACTAGAGTGCAATGTATAGACTTCGCCAGCTGCGAGAAGAGTCCAGTCGGTACCCTGCGAAGGGCCACCCCAGTCTTACAGAAATAATGCTTTTTTACGTCACCGATAACTCAGAGCTTGCCAAGGACTTGGAACTTGGGACTACTAGGCTATCGCATATTTTAGTCTGAAATAAACCTAAAGTTAGGTACTCAAATTTGTTAGAGAAAATGATTCCTGCCAGAAAATTTCTAGCCAAGTTTATGATATAAATTTTTGATGTCAGTGTTGTAAAAACCGCCTCTCATTATTTTTTTGCAAACTCGCCAAAACAAGTAAAACATTAAAAATAAGAGTTCGATAACTACACCACTTATCGGGTTAAAAAGGAAAACTATCTTTCAAACTGAAACTAACCCTTACTAACTCTTACTAAATTTTATAAAATTTTGTATTGTGATTTCGGAGCTTACACATGATTTAGTGTTAAGATAAATGTACTTGTAGTGGTAGAACTCTTTTATAGTTCGGCTCTGAAGGTGGTGGTTCACATGTCATGTCTATTTCTGCCTAATAACAGTAGTTTTGAGTGCAGCTGTACTATCGTTTTAAGGGTGTGGTAAGTGAGACATACTTATCGAGGCGTAGGCGAGGGTAGTATCGTATCTGTAACCAACTTTATATAAGACTAATTTTATTTGAGATTGATTACAGAAGTTGCCGCTTACCAACACATGAACTGCATGCTCATTTGCTACTTCTACAATATAATAGAAACAATTCTTAAAGACAAACTAGAGTTGAACAAGCTAATTTTAAGTTTTTATCTTCAGCTGTTCAAACAATTGTAATCGTAGTCTCTTTGGTAAAAATCATTAACATGCCAATAATAATAAATCTTAATTAAATGGCACTTTTAACGATCTCTCTTACAAATAAACTTAAGATAACCCGGTCAAACTTGATTTTATTTACGTACACGTTCATCTTTTCCCGTAACATAAACATTGAAATGGGATGATGCACATATGCTTTGAAAAAGGGGGAGGGATAACCTTACGTTATCACTGTTTGTATAATTATAAATATGTCTTTGTTTTCTCTATATACCTAACGTACATGATTTTATAATGTAAATATTGCACATATTTTCAGAATCTAAAATGGCGGTATGACTTAATTAGTAAATATGACTGAAATATCATATATTATTAATATTTCCGTAGAAACCTATTAGGTATATATTTAAATCCCTATGTCGTGATTTTCTATTTGGCACTAAACCAAAAAAGTAAATTGTGTAGAATTGGCCTCGTACGGTCCATAGTTTATCTTAAATTCAATCATTAAATACTACTAGGTACTTAGGTCTACTAGATACATAAAAATAGATTGTAATGATGATTGCAAAATAATAGACGTGATTCGAGTTGGAAAACAACAATTTCGCATTTATTTAGATAATATTACTTTATTTAGTGTACTTAACTCTACACTCTTCATTTGTTGGCTTGGATCGTATTAACAAATTCAAAAGTTTTTAACATTTTTCCGACAGCCAATTTTAAAATGTCTTTTTTTGTTTATGAACAACACATTTTATTATGAACTTAAATAAATTTAATCGAAAACGTTTTTCAAAACAAGAATTTCGTAATCTACTTAGAAAACAGTTCGTTTAATACACAGAGAAGCATAAAAATAATCGGCCCGTCATATTGGATTTACAATGACGTCACTAATCTAATAAATGTCAATCATACCAAATGCATATGCAAAATTTCAAGTTAATCGAGTAAAGTTAACTGGTTTAGAATTCAGTTGCATTATTTCATTACATCACTGACTAACATGTTGTTAAATAAAAACTTGTAAAATGGCAATTTTTCATATAAAACTATCTTATCACTAACTATATTATCACGCTAGATATAACGTCCTCTAGCGAGCTCAACTAATGCGTTTTAGAATTCGATAGAGGGAGCCACATAAGAGTAAAAATTTCTAGATACTGTAAAATTTAATACGCAACTTTTATGCGTGATTTCTTTGTCATTATTTATATAAATGCATTTTTATTTAAATTATTTATAAATAGAGGAACATGGCTGTATCACGAGCATAATGATTTCAATTAACTTGGGTTAAAAAACCTTGAAAGTGCATTAGTATACAAGGATGCAGTTCATTTGATAGTAAGTATTATATTACGACTATGATGAATCCCTCATTAATATTGTTTATGTTACTGTTGCTTTATAAAGTTATAAATTGCACACATTCTAAAGTTATTTTACAGAGAAAAATTTAATACATTATGACATATATTATACCTGTAATAATGCAAGTATTATTATTACTAATAATAAATACAGTCCATGAACATTTGCAATCAACTCTCAATGGGAGTGAAATAGATGTATTACTTCTCCTGAACTAAGCTGGAACGTCTCATGTCTTACCATACACCTCAGTGACCACAGCAACTAATTATGTACCTTAAAAACACCCAAATCATATTCCAACGTTTCTCCATCAATTGCTGGAGTGTTATACTACGTTTCGACAAAAAAATCGGCTGAGACGAAAGGTTCGGTAATACTTTAGTGAACTCTCTTGCGTGCCTGGGATTTGAACCTCTTATGACGGACTAACAAATGAGCAAGCAGTGCAATTGATAGTAAATGGCAACTGCTGCCCATGAATATTAGTAATCCACCCCAGATATGACCAGAATCAAACTTGAAGTCGACCACAGATGCGTTGCTACTCTTGACGAATAAGTACTTAAGTAAGAATGCCTTCCTTTAATGTCTCCCTTACCACCACCTTCAAACCAGAAGACAGCAGCGCTTAACACTGTTATTAGGCAAAAAATAGATGTGGCGGTAGTGCCGCCGGAGTCGAACCACAAAGAGTTCTAGCACCTTAAAATTGATTCCGCTGAGAAACGAATTTCGATCGTTCAAGGACAATTAATTTTTTAAGGAAGCAATAATGAAACAACAAAATATTTTAATTTTTATTATTCAATGCACGAGGCTTGTAAACAATTTGTAAAGTAAAATAATCACAATACATATTAATAAATATGCAATTACAACTTTAATCATACACTACCGAACATTACAATCATATACGCCGTACTGAGTTCCAACTACCCTTGTTTATGGCCTATAGTTGAACAAGGTTAGTAGAATTTAACCATAAACATAATTGGACCTACTTATGCAAACAGGAACCAATCCACATAACAAAGTGTTGAGAAAATGCCATTTTTACATTTGTATACTGTAAAATGTTCGGTTATTTTTAATAGAATCTATTTACAATATTGCACAAAATAATTTGTTCTATGTATATAAATATAATATTGTTGAAAATCATCAACATTTTTAATGATTTCGGCATGCGTGTGGATTGGTTCCTGTTTGCATAAGTAGGTCCAATTGTCAAACAGAATCGTTACCAATACCATAGTGTGACAACACAGTCGAAACACGTGGGGAATCCGGTCGTCCGTTCGCAAAACAAACGACGCGAATCGCTAACACGACATCAAATATGGCAACACTTCATCTCTATCAACACTGAATTTACAAATGAGTTTATACTTCACAATGATCATGTAGAAAACCCTCGTGTACCTCACGTCCTGGACTCCACAGGAAATGGACCCGACGTATATGTTTATACTTAGGATTAAAAAAAATGAAAATATAACGGATAGACTATGTAAGGAAATATGTTGTGATCTTTATTTCTCTCATCACAAAGTTAATTAACAAATAGGTGTTCATAATGATGTAATCAGAGGACAAGATGGACTACTAATATAGCTTTAAAAACAGTAGGTCTAAAAACAAAAGACTGGCTACATCGCTTCTCGACCGACGAGAGCTGTCGGGAGAGTTTGACAAATATGTTGAAGATATAACATGCCACTGCTTCTCCACATATGTATGTGGAGAAGCAGTGACGGCCTTTTTATTCTTATTGTTGAAGGGGGAACCTTCAAAAGGTACCCGGTGCCGTGGGTGCGACACAGGGTTATAAGAGATTGTTTACCCACTAAAATCCCGCGCTACCCGTCCTCAGCGTTCAGTGGCGGACACCGGGATCTATGCAGTGATAGTCTAGTGGTTGGAATTCAGCTTCGCAATCAAGGGATAAGAGATTCATTCCCCATGCACGCGCCTCAAATTTCGGATTAATGTATCACTTGCCACAAGGGTGAATGAAAACATCATGAAGAAACCTGCGCACCAGAGAATTCTGAAAAGGTGTTCTCAATGGTACGTGAAGTCTACTAGCTCACATTTAGCCAGCGCGACGGACCCTTGCTTAACCCCTCTTGGTCTGAGAGGAAACCCGTGCCCAGCAGTGGGACTGTAATGGGTTGACTACGACGTATATGATGACATTCCTAAACTGCGAATGATGGAGGTAGTTGAAAATAAATAAGGTTAAAAAACCCGCGTGGCGGAGCGGTCAGACAGAAATCCGAGTGATGAATTTAGATTTCTGTTCTGGGTCTGGGTGTTTGTGTATTCGTCTTTGTGTGTGTCCATGGCACCCACGACACAGGATTCCCTAATCCTACTGTGGGGCTGTGAGTGTATAAAGCGTCTTTTTTAAAAAAAAAAACAAAAGACGATATGAGAACGTGTTAAAACTTCAAGACGTAAAACCAAACCAACACTTATCCAACAATACCTAGCACGACCTAGATTATACTTTAACGACGTTGAAATATATAAAAAAAAAAAAAAAATCGCTTCCAATTAGAAAATAGAACGCCGATTGGAAGCGCCGGCCATTTTGAAACGCCGTTTCAAAATTTCCTGTTCGTACCGTTGAACGTGGCAACGTCGCAACGGCGGCTACGAAATCAGCTGACTACTACACGTGTTGTTCACGATACAAATATTATGTTATAGGCTTTGTTTGAACGTAGAAAACCATGTATGTCGTGAACCCATTACTGTCCCACTGCCGGGCACGTGTCTCCTCTCCGAGCGAGAAGGGTCAGGTCAAAGTCCACCGCGCTATCCAAGAGCGCATTGGTAGACTTCACACACCTTGGGAAACTTTTCTTTTTTTATTAGCCACTAACGGTCACCCATCCAACTGTTGACGCATCGTTGCTTAACTTTGAAGATCAGTTACAACAAGCTAATTATTTCGCACAAAGATTCTAGAGTTCTGGTTGCCATAAACAGGCATGTAAAGTTGAAGTATACTAGAAAACCCATAATAAATCGTCAGAAATCAAACCCAGGACTTCCATCAAATCAGACTGACATCGTAACCACTACCTCATTCGTATCAGGCAGATCTACCGTATAATTACTTTACAAGTAAATTTTGCAACCAAATATAAAAAAAATATATATATATAATCTTTTTACAAATACACGAGTCAAGTGCAGTAACACAATGACCTCCATTAAAAGTACCTACGTCCATCGCATTTAAGCATTAACTCTGAAGAGTTCTTTTTGCAGAAAAACACTAAGTAATACATAATATACTTAATAATAATTGACCGAAAGATGGCAACAAGTTGTAACACATAACGGAGCATATATAGTCGATTAATAATGAACACATATTTATATACATTACTTCAAATATTTGTAGAAAATACGACAGAACTTTCCCTCCAACCCAATATGTAGCAAACGGGCATGTAGTCCGATGGTAAGCGCCGCCCATGGATATGCCGCAGATAAGCGTCTCCTTTGCCGCTTCCATCAAACCAAAACAGTAGCGCTTAACACTGTTATTATTAGGCCGAAGTAGGCATGTCGATGGTACCACCACCAAACCACGAAGACTTCTACCACTCTCAATTTGGTCATCATCTTACGCGATACCTAATACCCAAGTAACTAAGCTTTTGAAACTCCTTCACAATACAACTTAAATACTTTTAATTCTTCATTAAAAAAAAACACTTTTGGTAACCATGGCAACGCCAGGTAACTAAACCCACTACGGGACCAAATCAAAAGACATCCGGGCATAGTGGAATGTGCGAGGGAGAAAAAAAAAGAAACCATGCAGTCAGCTGTTTTCTGTGCGATGAATGAAACTCGAGCCGGGGAGAAAGTCAGCTGGTATTAAGGTTGCCACCCGTACCATTAATATTAATAATAATTTGTACTATATTGTACTCAACTGTACTTTATATTGTACATATGGAGAAAATAATACAGAGAATACATTTAGACACGACTCGCGTGGCAGAGCGGACGGCATACGGGTCTGACACGCACTGGGTTCCCGGTCATCGGTTGTGTACTCGTCTCTGTGTATGTCCATGGCAACCACGACCCAGGGACTAGTGTGGGGCTGTGAGTGTAGAAACCGCCTTTTTGTTTTTAATTATACTACTTAATACAGAAAGGTACTATATTTTCATCGGTAATGACGGACTTCGAAATTTAAAATAAAAATTAAAGTGAGGGTATGAATAAATATGTACTACATTTTTGCAATATTTCCGTAAGAAACACTATGTTTCATTAAACAAAGGTGGCAACCCTGGCTCGGTAGTCAGCCGATCGGTAACTACGCGTGATATCTACCACGACTCGTGTTTGTTGCAAACATACACTTGTTTGTTGTCGTGTTGGTAAGCAACATTTTATTATTAATTAACTAACTTCATCACACAGACTAAATATTATTTTACTAGCCGCACACAGTCTGACAGGGTTTGCGCTGCAGTTTTTTAAAAACAAAA